>CAOLHI010003617.1:0-164634 GCA_948474755.1 Ctenosaura bakeri | reverse complement strand
GTGGGATCGCTGGCAGGCCCCTCCCTTGACTCTGCAGGAACCCCCTCTCCCTCCCAGGGATCTTCCCCTGGCTGGATGTCCAAGCCTAACTCTGAGTCCCTGTCTGCATCGACAGCCTGCTCAGCCTGGCTCATGACATCTAGATCTCTTTGCCCAAGGTTTGCATTAGGACCCTCAAATATATAGTGAAAAGTGAGCCTCAGAATAATTTACCGTTTGGCCCATTACCTGACCTTAAGGGATCAAGTACTTCACTCCAGAAACTGGCAGCTTTGAGGCAACAGAGCCCCTTGTGGAACATGGTGCCCAGTTCTTTGTACCCTCTCCTGTACCTTTAGGAAAACTTCCTTATTAATCCTATTTTATTTGATTGGACACAGATGCCACCTATGTACTGCCTTCCATACACTATCTCAATATTGTGCCTATATTTCCATATTCATTTTTTCAAGAAGTTCACTCAATCATTGTCTTTATTGCATCCTACAGGAGAGCAAAGTAAATGTCTAGAGAAGCATTTTCCTGAAAATAGAATTTTAAGTTGTTTTTGATATTGGCAATTATGTAATTTCTTGTGCATAAGACAGTTTATGTTGGATACACCCTGGTTCCAAAGTTATCAATAATTTCAATAATTTTATGACGGTCGTAGACCAGCATGAGAAGAAATAACAGATTTTGGCTTAAAATACATAAAATATGAAATGTGTAAAACAGAGTGGCATAAAACACAATGCAATAAATACAATGAATACTTAAAAAATTCACATGTGGTAATAGTTTAGCTAAAATCAGTTATAAATAGCCCCACGTGTAGATTAAAATCCTTTATCTGAGTCAGTATATTAACCTCACTTCTTTATAACTCCTTTGGGTAGCTGGTTCTATATTGCTGTTCTCTACTGCCAGTTTGTTATCTGCCTACGAGTGGCAATGATAGACGCACAAAATCTAGCAACCTTGTTTGTGATATGTGAGTCCTGGTCAGCAAGCAGATAGGACATATAAAATGCTTCTGTTCTGCCAGGGATATTCCAGATGATAGGTGTAAATTAGGGCAAGATGAATCCCTTGGTAAAAAGGGCAGTGTAGAAAAACATTGTTAAGAGATTCTACTGCCCCACTAGCACAAGGACAACTACACCCATGATGTGGGATTCTCCTGTATTTTCCTTCAAGTACAGCAGATGGTAAAGCATTAAATTGTGCCAAAGTAAAAGCCCTTCTATACTTAGGAATTATTAAATTACTAAGGTAATTAGGGCGAGTGAAAGGTTTTGTAGTAATTCCTAAGGTAGGATATTTGATGACTAGGCTCAGATGTTTTTGTAACTCTATATCCCTTATGTGTTTTTGATGGCAGATTTGGTGCTGCTGAAGCCAAGGGCTATCAAAACGTTGGGGGTGAACCCATACGTTAAAAGTTTTTTTATATATAATGCCTGCTTCCATGCAGATTGAAATCCGTCAGTTAGTGTTAGAGAGGCCAGCCCAGTTGGGCAAAAAAATAAGTTTTAGCCAGTAATTGATCTTAAGAATCCAGGCATGAGCCTCAACAGAGGTCAGGCCTGCCTCTAGGCACAAAACTACACTGGGGACACAGCAGGGAGTGGTGCATATGCTTCTAAGGAATTTAGTTTGCAGTGCTTCAAATGAGTCAAAATTTTTGTAGGCGCACAGTTGTGAACCATAGAGCATTTGTGATAGAACCTTGGTTGTAAACACTTGGATAGCAGAAGGAATATACTGACCTCCGTTGGCATACGAAAATTTAAGCAGAGCTAGCATGCTCCTCTGTGCATTCTCTACTGCTATTTTCTTCTGGATTTTCTATGTCCCAGAAGATTGAAAAACTACACCAAGGTACTTGTAATTTGTGACCTGTTCAATAGGAGTCCTGTTTATTTGCCATATATGGATGGTCTTCTTTCTAGTAAATACCACCACCTTTGTTTTATTATAGTTTATGGTTAGGGATTCGTTGTTACAATAATTGGTGAGCTTTTTCAGGAGTCTCCTAAAGTCTATTGCTGAAAACAAAAAGAGCACTGCATCGTCTGCGTATAGCGGGATTGATAGGGGTTGCTTAGCAAGCTTGGGTGTGTGTGAAAACTGGTACCTTTTAGGCTTTTGATCAGTGAGTTAATGTAAAAGTTAAATAGGGTGGCTGCTAGAATGCAACCCTGCTTAACTCCCCTAAAAGTAAGGACTAAGTTGGAGAGGTGCCCTAGGTAGTTACATCTTACCTGGAGATGAGTATTTTCATATACCCATACCCATTTACAAAAAATGAAACCGATCGGACCCAGCAAAGTACAGATCGATCAGCTTGCTAAGTATTATTAGCAAGCTTTATGCAAGTCACCTGCACTGAAAACTGCTGGACTGGTTAGAACAGGAATACATATTGGAAGAGGAACAAGCTGGCTTCAGACGTGGATATTCAACGACAGATCAGGGTCTCGTTCTCTAACATTTGGTTCCAAAATTAAATGTATTGGTGCTGGGACAAAGGCTACTAGTTTCAGAAAGGTTACATCCTTTATCTCCTTAGTAAGAGAGGAGGAAACAACAATGTCATTTCTTGATTAGTGGTGTAAATAAATAAATAAACTCTTTCCAATGGGGATTTATGCAGAATTTCATCTTCACCTCCCAGATTCACCTACTGGGAAAAGTTACATGAATTGGACATTTATATGTTAGGGTGAGCATCCAACAATGTGTTTTTTAAAACTATCAAAAATCATCTCTTTTTGCCCCTTAGATGGCAACAGTGAAGATGGTGCCCCAGGAAACAGAAAACACTGGAAAGTTACAATCCCACAGACTCTCATGAATCTTCTTGAAAATGCAGATATAACTTCTATTTGTCCTACAATAGAAGAAGGTAACCTAGGTGAAAATTTTCCTGTTGTTATATTGAATAAAGAGAGTTCTTGGCTCCAGTGCATGTGTGTTGATATACTTTAAGATGTGCAATGCAGCAGGCATTTTAGAATCATACTGCCTTTGATCTGCAAGATTGTTTCCTAAAATGTGAAGTTGATGTTGTTATGTGCCTTCAAGTTGTTTCCAACTTGTGCCAACCTTAATGTGAACCTATCGTGGGGTTTTCATGGGAAAATTTGTTCAGAGGGGTTTTGCCACTGCCTTTCTCTGAGGCTGAGAGAGTGTGACTTGCCCAAGGTCACCCAATGGGTTTTCACCATACTGGCTTTCAGTATGCTTTCAGTTGATGTTACCTGCTGTCAAGTTGACTTTGATTTATGATGACCCTATAAATGAGACACCTCCAAGTCACCCTATCCTTCTCAGCTCTTGTAGATTCAGGGATGTGTCCTCCTTGGTTGAGTGTGTCCATCTATAATGTAGGCTTCCTCTTTTCTATCATTTAAATACAGCATTTTAAAAACAAAATCTTACCAGCTGTAATAGGCTCTGGCTCCATCTCCCGCTCTTGAGTAGGAGAAGGCAGCTTGTATTCTATTGCTGCCACCACCAGTTCATTCATGTGACTCAGTAATCTGGCAAGTGTTACTGAGGTGTTTAATTTTCAATTTTTCCACCTCTGACTCTGCAGAGACTTCTCTCCTCCTGCTGTGTGAGATGATAATCCTGCATGAATACGCATACACATACCAAGTAAAGGCACATGAAGAGAGAGTGGAAAGGAAGAGATATCTTATGGAAAGCTTTTATTCTAAACAATCAATCTTACACTAGCAAAAGGGTATCTTGTACCTGAAGGCACTTTTCTTTAGGTCTTATTTAGAGGTTGTTACAATGTTACAAAAACAGCTTTAGTCATATTCAGCTGAGGTTAGAAGAAACATAAGCCCTAATGCAACTAGCTTAACATTCCTATTATACACACAATCAGATAGTGTTCTGGGTATTTGGCTGTTCAAGGAAAACTGGGAGTATGGACCCTCTGTCCAGTCTATGACCAAGGTTCCCTACGGATGGTGAGGGAGTCACCACCTCCCTTCCTTCTCCATCAGTCCCAAAACTCTCTCCCAAGACTCTGAAGATCTCTGAGTAACTTTCTTTTGTGCCTTGAGGCACTGTGTTTTATAACCTCCTCTTTTGGAAGTAGCTCAAAGCTCCCACACTTCTCCCCAAACTGATCATCCTCACTGGGCAATGCTCTCTCTTGTGATCTCTGTTGCTCTTCCCTGATGCTGCTGACCTCCAATAAATGTAACCTAAAACTATCACATCATTAACCCTTCGTTTACCTGGAGGAGAGACTATACCTCTCAGCTGTGTTGCCCAGATAATGGAAGAGCCCAATATAACACCAGCCAAGGCACCATTACCACCAGACCAATCAAATTGTCTGTTTAAAGTAACTAGTTCTTACAGCCATTAAAGCTGACTACTCCAAGATGGTTATACCATACCCAACATATAGCCAGTTGCCATGAGATGAGCAGACTTTCATTCCCACAAGGCTGTGCCAGGTATTCACCCAGCAACTGTATTTTTTATGTTGTTGTTTGGAAGTAGAATCAAATTTACATGAATATAGTGTATCTTGTTTCTTAGTTGGTCAGGTAATCACAGTGCCTTTGGAACTCCCTGAAAATAGGAGAAAATGGAGCCAAGAATCTCCTGGGACACTCATGAATATGTTAGCAGAAGCAGAATGTTCCAATGACACTTTGTGCCAAGCTGAAAAGCTAAGTAAGTTATTTGTTGCACATTTGCTGCTTGATAGTCACTTTTGATATTTATTTTGTATTTATTACAGTTGCACAACACAATAAGAGAGGAGGTTCAACTGCTCTAAACCAGTGGTTCTTAACCTGGGGTCCATGGACCCCCAGGGGTCTGCAATGCCATCATTGGGGGTCCACGAAAGGCTCAAAGACTGCTCAGCCTGTCTCCTCTCCCACAATGGAGTGGTAACATGACAGCAATCAAGACAAAAAGAGGCTGGCTGGCTGGGCCTGTGTGTTGCTTGTCAAGTGGCTGCTCCACTGCTGGGAGGAGGCAGGCTCAGCAGCTGAGTGATAGTGGAACTGACAGCCAGACAGTGTTTGCCCTTCTCTCTCTTTCTCTCCCTCCCCTCCTTTCCAGTACAGAACAGTCCAGTGTGCTATCAGAAATGCCCAAACACCTCCCTTTTCTTGTCTTCTTCATCAAGAGGTGAGGAGACTGAAACATGCAAAGGAGGGAGGAAGAAGAAAAAAGGCAAAAATCAAATAATGAGGGCTTAAGGCAAAAAAAAAGAGGGGAGATGAAGCAACGATTCAGATGAAAGTGAGCACACTTATCAATGGAAAATGAGGATGCATGCTTGGAGACTTTTATAGAGAGGTTGATTCAGCACCTCCCCTTTAATGTCTTTTTTTCTCACTCCTTCCTTTGCCTATCTTGGTCTCCTTTCCTCCTGGTGAAGAAAGTAAAAAAAATGGGGAGTGTTTGAATAGTTCTAATAGACTGGATAGCTGGAAAAGAGGGGAATGAAAGAGAGAGGGAAGGGCAAATGCTGGCTGGCTGGGGCTGTGCATTGCTGTTCAATCCATTCCAGCCTTAAACTGACAGGAAGCAGGAGAAAAGTCTTCCCTCCTCCTCCAGCTCCTCTCAAGAAGGTAGGGAAGTGTGCATTTACTTATTTCTCCATTTTTTCCCAATATGAAGACCCTTAACGAACAATTTTAAATGACTATTTGAGGAACTTCAGGGTTTTAAATTTTAAGTTAAATCAACAAAAGATATTTAAAGGGTGTCCCTGGTAAAGAAAAAGTTATGAAACACTGTTCTAAACCAAACAAGGTTATATCCAATTATTAGTCCCATTCAAGTCACATTCATTCAGTGAGTTTACTCTAGTCGATATGAAGCACTGGATCTAATCTAGAGTGAAAGGAGAAGAGGAGGAATAATGCACCTCTTCAGATACTGATAGATTGAAATTCCAACTTGACTAAATTGCTCCAGTTTATGGGAGGTGCAGTCTATCAACATTTGGGGCCACTATCCCTATCCCTGGTCTGTCGCTTTTAAGAAAAATTAATTCATCAGTGTTTGCAAAGACAGTTGTCTGGAGACTGGTCCAAGTAGATTGCTCTTTAGAATTTGGATGCTAAAAAGTCACCACAGGTCATCTGTGAATGGTCACAGCAGCAAGTAAACTAGATAGTCACACATTGTCCACCTCGCTCCTTTGGACAGGATTTTATTTGTGAAATTTTAAAAATGTTTACTCTCCTTTACTCTTCCTTAAGTTTACAGTGCTTAATGTTAGAACCAAAGAGAAACCACTAAGCTAAAATATTTTTCTTCCCAGCTGAGGCAATAAATCCACAGCCTCTAAAAAATGATGAAGCTGATTTGGCAGTGGCAGCTATTGAAGTGGATGAAGGCAGACTCGATCCAAGATCTGATGATGATGACACGTAAGTCATTCCCGTCCATCAATCTTCAGTTTGCTTCTTTGACAGTGCCAGTTTAGCAAATAAAGTCTCTTGTTTTGCAACAGTATTGTTAGACTATTAACATTCCAAATCTAAGTGCAATTCCAGAAACCTAGGATAGAGAGAATCAGGAAATACACCTAGTGGATAATGGAGAAAGAACAGGCAAATGCATGCAGCTGGAATACAATTCGATTTACATGAAACAAAAAGGTCATGCAGTAACTTCAGCATCTGTCAAACTTAACCATAATAAATACATTAAGAGACTCCACTGATAATAGTTAGCATATCCTGATTATCAAGTTGGATGAAGCAACAGTATTACAGCGTGCTAAATATCGCAAAAGACTCTTTGAGCACGGTTCTAGTGGGAAGATGGGTTATACATTTTAAAAATAAAAAGTCTCAGTTGAAACAAATTGATTGTGTGAACTGGCATTTAAACATGAACAAAAGAACTGCAGTTGCTTTCATGCTGTTCTTAGTCATTTCAAATATACAGTGCCCCCTGCCTCTGTGACCACTTTTGCTCGATTTATGGATTGGTTCAAATTGCATAGAGGTGATTTGTGTGAACAGGGGCCTATGTATTGATAACAGCTCATTTGTTTTCCCATTACAGCAGTGGATGAAGAATCTGTGCCACTGTCACCACAGGAATTGGGGCACACATTCCCTTTAAATAGTTTCTAATGAGGTATCTGTGTTGTAGCAAAGAAGGCAACAGAGTCCTGTGACACTTTAAAGACTATCAATTTTGTTACAGCAAAAGCTGTTGTGGACTATAGCTTACTTATCTCACAGCGTAATACATTTATTGGATTTTAAGGTGCACAGGACTGTTTCAGTTCACACAGTAAAATTTCAGACAATCCTGCCCTAGTGAGAACAGGACACTGCAATCTTGCAAAGAAACTGTGAGGGGTTCATTGCATATGTAAACCAACCCCCATATTTCCAGAATAATTTTGACAGATGTCTTCCCTTGTTTGAGAATTGAAAATTTTGATACGCTGGTGAGAATCAGTTTTTTTTCATTAATTGTATAGAAACTTTGAAGAATCTGAAGATGAACTGAGGGATGAACTGGTAGAATCCCTGGAAAAGGTGGTAACCTGTCTAGAAGAGGAGATCTTGAAAGCTCCAGTTGAAGCAACAGATGAAAATGAAGTGAGAAAGGAAAATGAAACTCATAATGAACTTAGAAATCCTAATGTAAGTCTGGAAGATAACAACTTGGCTAGAGACAAACAGGAAGGAGCGATCAGTTAATATATTTTGTTAATATTTTAAGAACAGCAGGTAGTGGCATCTATGTTAAAGGGTCAAAATTTAGGAAGTAAGTGCCTCTTTGAAGAATTGTCGTCCATTATTTAGCAGTTGATCAGATATAAGGGGTACGCAACAGCTGAGAACACATGATCCAGTAATGTAGCCACTTAGTAATTTTGAACTCGATATTGGTCAAAATGCGTAACTGGGTCCTGTCTCTTTCTGGGCTAAATCCAATGTATATTCATTAAAGTGTGGACTTACCAAATTTCCATTTATCCAGTGAATCTACAGTAGCTGGGACTAACAACAGGATTTAGAGTTCTATATTATACATTACTCGTATTAACCCCACAATGGCTTTAACATTTCAATTTCTCTTCAGTTTAACAGTGGTTTCATGTTATTTTTCATTATATTGTTATTTAAGTGCTGGAAATATTATCAGTGTTAGATTTGTGGAAACTGAGCTAGATCAGTGAGGGATTTCCATCCAGTGTGGAGATGTACCCATTCTTTCCCCATGCTGTTCCTCTAAGTCTTACTCAGCAGGCTGGAAATCTGACAGTATAGTGTAGAACTGATACAAGTTTGCCATCACAGCATAGCTTACTTGTTTCATTTTTCTGATGGTGATGTCCTTAATATTGTATCAACATAAGTCAGTATCAGCATAGGACTTCCTCTTAGTGAAGTGATAAACTCCAGACTGCAGGTAAGACTCAAATTGTTGAATCATTATCTGTACTTCCCCTTGCTCAAAAAAAATAATCAGCACACAAAGATGTTAAGAAACTTCATAGCCTTAGCTTCTCCCTAACATACTAGTTTTCTCTATGAAGAGCAGCATGCTTCTGTCCTACAGTGATAAAGCTATCAGATACAGATTCAAGCCCAGATGCCTTTAAAATTTACTTGAAAATCTAAGCTTGTTCTAGTTTCTTATAAGAGCAGGCAGAGCTGTTAAATTTATTCAGATACTTATTACTGACAAAGTCTACTAAGTCTGTTTTTCTTGTTTGACTTTTGTAAAATACAAAAATAAAATAAAATATGAATTTAAGAAGAAATTTCACATCAAAGTATATCTCAAGATTTGGACACTTTTTATTGTACAGCAGAAATAAATTAGAAAAATACCATAGTGTCTCAAGTATGTCCAGACATCATCAATATAAAATATGTTATTTGAATAACTGTTCCACAGATAATAGGAATGTTTCTTCAAATTCCTGGTCAGCAAATCTTTTCACTGATTGACGAGCATTTTGTCTGATCTCTAGCCGTTTTGTGGGGGACAGTGAAAAGATATGAACCATAGTGTCTGCATAATCGTCTTCATTTTCTGCTAGAAATCCAGTAATATTTCCTTCATAGGGCACCACAATGTCCAGCTTGGGGCCTCCAGAATTGTGAGCGAGGATAATTGTTCCAGCTGCCATGCATTCAACAATTCCTATAAGAAATATTAAACAAGCCATTAACTACAATTCCCTTAATCCTACATGACTAAGGATTTCTAATTCTACATCAAATGTGAAAGCATGAGGGAAAACATAATATATTGGGTCATAAAACTCCATGAGGAGAGTTCCATTCATAGAAAGGCTACTGCCAATCACAGCAGGAAGCATATTTTGAAAACTTGTTCTGGACGAATGGAGAACCCTCCAAACCGGTACTGGAAGAGGATTATATTTTATATATTTTATAGATCAGGCTCAGTTAGTGAAGAGGTGAGTGCAAACATCACTCTTACAGCTATGAAAATTAGGAGGCAAGCCCAGATCCTACAGCTTAAGATTTATCTCTGCAGTAGCTATAAATGGATGATCTGCTGCTTCTACATCCACAAAACCAAATTCCTATCTGCAGAGAAGACTAGTGAGACAAGGCTGTGGCTAGCGGCCATTCATTTTTTAGCAGCATACTAGTTATCTACTGTATCCAGATTGTGTCTTATATGCAACTTAGTCTTCAGTGAGCCGTGGCACCTACAAAGGGGCTGTGAAAGCTCAGTGGCTGGAGGTTCCCTTGACTCAAAATCTTACACAAAGCTGGGCAACTTGTGGTCCTCATCATGGATGATTCTGGAAAGTGCTGATTGGAGTTGCAATCCAACAACATCCAGAGGGCCACAAGTCCCCCCCATTTTATGTTTTGAATGACCCTGCTGAGATGGACAAATCCAGCTAATCGTGGCTATGCTGAGAATACCCGCAGCCAGCAATGTCAGTCTTTGTGCTACACTCCTTCTCTCCCTCTCTCAAAGGGATTATAGATATGCTTGCTTTTCCCTCAGTACTCCCTTTTTAAACTTTTTTTAAATTAAATATTTAGAAAATGACAAAAACTGATGTAAATCACACTAGTTAACAATATAAAAGAACAAATACAGTATGGGCAGAACAAAATCAGTGCCTGATTTAAGAGGCTTGACAGATGTCCTCAGTACTCGCTTGACCCCTCAGTGTTCTCCCAGCTTTCATCTTCCTCCCTCTCCAGTGATTATACTTGCAAATACACTGAAAGGAATCTTAATTGAGCAATGGTGGCAGTACAGGGAAACTCAGCTAGGCTTCTCATTCCCTGGGAATCATTCAGCTTAAGAGAAATCTAGTAGGCCAGGCATGCCACAGCCACTAGAAGGCATGTGACATTCCCTTTAGGTCAAGATAGGCAAAGTGCTACCCTGGGTCTGTATGTGGTCCTCGAGGCCTGATTGCCCAGAGCCCCAAAACTGTCTTTTTTTACAAGAAAGAGAGGGTGAATTATTTCTCCTGGAAGTTTCAAGGAGTAGCAAGTGACTTTTTAAATAGGCTGCATTCCCCTTTAACTGTTTTAACAGGAAATTCTACCCATTTTTCAAAACAGAAGTGTTGATCTGTGTGAAACTTGGAGAGTCCTGGGGCAAAAAAATCAGCCCCCAGGCATTCCAAAGTTGCCTGCTCCACTCCTTGGTGAAGGAACCCAACAGCAGTGACACGCACATGGCCAGGACACCCACACTGTTAGTGAGAAAATGTGTTTTGCTTGCTCTATTACCCTCCCAGTGGTTTGCCTTGTGGTTGACCATCCTGATTGTGAAAATGCAGCAATGGAACAGACAGATATAACACAGTGATAAGTAATCACTGTACCAGTTTGATGGTATAAGAGACAAGATTACTCATATAGCATTTTTTCAATTGAACATGCAAAACAGATAACTACCATTGGCCCACAAGTTCAACATTAGGAACCAAAAAATAAAACAAAACGGTCCACAGATCGATATATAATCACAGTTATATGCAAAAATACTTACCAATCCCAAAGTGTTCATTCCACATGGTATGAAGGCCAATGGTAGCATCTGCCAGATTCTTCTTTAGTTCTTCAAATGGAATGTTTACTTTGAATTCCACTCTATCTTCAATGCCCAGCTCTTGGCAGAGCGTTCTAAGTCCATTTACACGCTGCTCATCTTCGTAGTTACGGCAGCCCCCAATCAGAATGAGTTTTGGCTGTAGTTCCTGGCCTGCAGTCTTTGCCAGCAATTTAGCAAAGGCTCTGATTTGTAGAGGGTGATCTTTCTCTGGCCTAAACTGGCTTACAGAAACAATGGATTGCTCTATAGCATTATTTTCCTCACGTAATGGAATGTCCAGGAAAGTCTGAACATCACAAGGTGGATACACAATGCTTGTGCGATCACTGCACCGCCAAAGGGACAGGATGTGATTGAGAGTCCATGTAGAATTAACCATGACAACATCACTGCAAGAACCAACTAACCCATATATGGAAGCAAAAATGTAGTAATATGCAAGTTTCAGCTTACTTAGTAGAGGATTTGTTGTAATGATGGTGGCATTGTTAAAGTGAGCATTCTGATTCCTAACCACAGAAAGCATGTCTGTGCTGATTGTGGGATAGTGAACATAACAGCCTGTTCGGCAACCTCCTAAATATTTGAAGAGTGGAACTGTGAAGGCATAACCCATGGAGTCTATGTAAACATCAGGGACACACTTCATAAGAGCTTCCCAGCCAAGAAACAGTGATCCCAAACTCTGACCCAACAGAGTAAAATGGGGGTAAAGGGAAGCTTCTACCAGGTAGCGCCTCTTCAAGAATACAAACTTCACAGGTTGATTTAATCTGATGTTGAATCGTCTGTGAGCTCCTTCAAGGATATTGTCAGCTGTGGCAGTGTCGCCAGTATAGACAACACAGGAAACATCTTTGTACCTGGAAAATAAAATGCAATTTACTCTTCATGCCTTTTCCTGGGAAAAAAGTCATTCAGGTACAACCACTGTGTTCCTCTTTCAGCCTTTAGAGTCATTCTTAAATGGCTCTGTGAAGTTTGGTGCTTTGGCTGCACAATAATGTAGAAGATTGGACTAGCTGTCCCAAAGGCTTTTTACTATTAACTTCAATCTCCACAAAAAGGACACAATAGAACAAATAAATCTGCCAGTGAAAACGCTGAAAGAGAATGAAGTGGTTAACATATTCCTAGAGACCATATGTTACATATGAAGACTGACTCTTGTCAAATTTTTTCTGGTCTGGATTCCTCTCACAATTCATAAATTTCAGATCAAAGACTTTTGGTTCCAGGAAAATCCCTGAGACAAGTATACTGCATGTTGCATGATTTCCAAGTCACTTCCTGTTGTAAAAAGGCCTCTCCTTTTTTTTCTTTTTTTTTTGGGGGGGGGAATATAGCAAAATCTTTTCCATGTCCCCTACAGCACATTTGAGGGGAAAATGAGAATTTTTTTTTCCACAGAGAGGTACAGTGGTCAGTGTGAGCCTCTAAGTCTCCTTGGGAGTTAATGCTGCCCCCTAATCCCAGATGGTAGCCTACTCCAATGTAATTCTTAGAATGTGCAAGGAAAACTAGGTTTTTACAGCTTCCTATATGTTTCCTCAAGATTTATAGATTATTGGATCAGTCATGTGAGAATATTCTTGGGTTGTAAGAAGAAACAGGGAAAAAATAAGACTTTCTAAGGAGGAGGACTGGGGCGGCTCTGCAGGTAGAGGGATACAGGGAATGTGTAGTGGAACATGTTGGTAATGAGCAATGGAAAAAACTGCTCCCACACAACCAGCAATGACAGCTATAATAGTTTGGCTTGGCAGAGAACATAATACAATACCTTTCTTCCAGAAACATTCTGAGCTTTCTACACTGACTTTGGAGCAAGTCCCAAATATGACTTACTTGTGAGCAGACAGGTGACTATTCAATCCCCTTCTTCCATAGTCCACTGGCTCCACAGACATCCCCACTACCCACCCAGAAGTCAGGCATTTGAGCAATAAGCAGCTCAGAGTTGTCAGCCTTTTACTCCTGTTGCCACTGACTTTGCCTTCACTGTTTACATAACTATGTCAGTGGAAGTATTGGGTTTCAGTCAATGGTTTTAGTTGAGGAGCATCATCATAACCCAGTTTCTCATTTTCATTGAGAGCTCCCAGAGAGTAAAAGAGTTAAGACAAACACACATATAAATATATAAAAATGTACTTACTTTTTCTGCAGTGCCCTTAAAGCACACCATAAGACTCGTTCCCCTCCGCCACCTGCGTTGCAATATGGATGAAAAAATGCAACCACAAATGGTCTTTTCCCATCTTTCCCAGGTGGCAATAGCTGCTTTTTCCTTTGTTGAAACCACAATTGTAGACCACACAACAGCATGAACAGACACAGGCATAACACTCCACTTAGTATCAGTGCGGGGATCATCAATGAGTACAGCAATCTGAAACAAGGGGAAAGTCTGAATACAGCAACAATGCCAAGATAGAAACACAGCAATAGAAGCAATGCTGTTAAGGGCCTTTGCCTGCAAAAGGAGCCAAACAGAAATGACTGGGCAGCATGTATGTATAAATCAGGATTCATCTTTTTTGTGACCTGTAAATTGTCTCAAAGACTCATCTACACAATTTGGTCAACATGAATAGTGGTAAATATGTATGAGTATAATAATAATTCCAAACCTCATCTAAAAAACCTTAGTTGGTTCAACCAGTGCAACATGAATTGAAAATGCTGAATGAATTTCAGTTAGTATCTTCTATATCAGCCAGCATCTGAAATGGCAAAAATACCGCTTTATAGTCAATCTACTTCAATATACTTTCAATAAACTTTTCTGCTCTGCTTACTGAAACTCCTAGAACTCAAAAGAAATCAACTCCATAATGGGCACTGCTGTCTTTAGACATGGTTGTAAGTGTTTACAATACCTATCTTTCCCACTGAGGGGTTCAGAAATACAGCAGGTTGCCACTGGCATCTATACGTTTTGATCTGCTTCAGTGTAGGTAAGTGACTGCTCTCTGACCTCATGCTGACCTTTGGAAATACTTTTCAGTGCTTCATAAAGCCCCACAAAGGCTTTGTGCAATTGCACAGATAAACTCCTAGAATACAGAAGGTCTGGGACTTTGTTCTGATCTTACACTAGGCTTTGCGGGGCACTCAGGAATAGAAATAATTTTTTCTGCAATAAATTCTTAACACAGTCACAGATCAGACACCTCACCCCCTCACAAGATGGGAGCAGAAACAACAGGATGTAGCTATGGGAGGCACAATATAAGTCACCCAAATGAAATTTTCCTGCAGCCCCCAAACTTCTAATATTACAAAGAGTGAGAATATAAAGTGTTCATATCTAGTACTCTTGTACAGTAGGCCCTCCTTATCCGTGGATTCTGTATTGATGGATTCAAACAACCACAGCTTGAAAATATTTTTTTAAAAATCCAAAAGCAAACTTTTATTTTGTCATTTTATATAAGGGATACCTTTTTACTACACCATTGTACATAATGGGACTCAAGCATTCTTGAATTCTGGCATCCACAGGGGACTTGGAACCAAATGCTAGCAGACACCAAGGCCCCAAGGTGCTGAACTCCCTAGGTCACTTTTCCCATCTCTTTTCTTTGGATGCCTAAAGTCTACTTCTAAATTTTCAGTTTTATACAACTGCAGTGCTAGAAATCTGAGGAAGAAAAATTTTGGCAAGAGGCAGAATTCTTACTTGGATAGCAACGCCCTTATTTTGCCCCTTCCCCACAGCTATACTCCTGAGAAGCAGTACTGGTGACAACTACAAATTACAGTTGGTTACCACGGCCAACCAAAATCTGTGGATCCCTGATCTTCACACATTTACACAACTGCTGTACATCGAACATTAGAGGTTTCCTGTATACTCGGAACATGTTTCGTTATTGCACGTGGAAAGGATCATACATCAATGGCAAGATAAAGTATTATCACAATTATCATCATCATTATATTTATTTATATAAATAAGATTTATAAAATTTTATATTTTGGGTCCCCAGTATGGGACCCAAGCAGCTTGTGGCATTTAAAACATAGTTAAAAATTCACAGGACACAAAAGTTAAAAAGCATTTAAACGATCGTAAGATTAAAATCAGTTAAAAACATACACCATTAAAAAGAACAACAATAAATAGACGCACATTATACAAGGACCGTTTCTCTCTCTCTCTCTTTTAGATGAACATGCAGGAAGTCCCAGTTTTAATTCCTGGAATCTCACAGCAAGCCTGGAAGACCCTTCTGTATGAAACCCTAAAGCACTGCATAGCAATACAGAACCATAAACACAAACAGTCTGCTCTGTTATTAGGCAGTTTTCTATGTTAATCTGGGACAGTGTGATGCCATTACTTTTTATGAAAATCTAAGCGTCCAATAAATAAGACTGACTGAGTTTGAAAACACACACACACACATTTGTAGGTTAAGTACCAAGCAACATATAAATGTGTTAAGAGTAGTGTTGCAGGCACTCAAAGATAAGGAGACCAGAGAGTTGGAAAAAGAGTAAATTTATTTAACGCGCGGGCTCTGGCTGGGTCACCCCAGAAAAACCAAGAGCCCCGAAACTGGTTAACACAGATATTTTATAGGAACAGTACATAAGTTTCGTTTCCTTTAGCCCTCCTCCCCAAACCTGCCACTTTGCACATTTTCAGTCCCTCCCTCACGAAGCTAATGATGCTTCACGAAGGCTCACTTTGACATTCTGTACCCTTTCACTCAGTTCCTGTTTCCCATAACAAGATGCTCTGCTTATCTCTAACTTGCGCAGTTGGTCCCAACATAGCACAAACTGTCTCTAATTTGCTACACTTTGCTTAATTTTATACATCTTGGTTCATTAGCTAAAACATTTTAAACGCAACCTACAGGGGCTGCTCAAGGCTACATCAGTAGCCACAGTTGAGCTGCCAGACCAGACTGGGACAATAGTGTGACCCCTCCTAAGATGGGAGTTAGGAGCATCGCTTTCAATGGGCAGGAATCATAGAATCATAGAAATGTAGAGTTGGAAGAGACCCCAGGGGCCATCCAGTCCAACCCCCTGCCATGCAGGAACACCCTCAAAGCACTCCCGACAGATGGCCATCCAGCCTCTGCTTAAAAACCTCCAAGGAAGGAGACTCCACTACACTCCATTGAGGCAGCAGATTCCACTGCCGGGCAGCCCTGACTGTCAGGAAGTTCTTCCTGAGGCTCAGGTGGAATCTCCTTTCCTGCAGCTTGAATCCATTGCTCCTTGTCCTGGCCTCTGGAGCAGCAGAAAACAAGCCCTCTCCTTCCTCTACGTGGCATCCCTTCAAAATATTCTGTCGATCCAGTTGCACGGATTTCAATCCAAGATTTCTTGCTAAAGAAAGGCCAGGAAAAAGAGGAGACTCTGGACAGCTCTGCCCTACCAATATCTTATCCCCTTAAGTCCATAACGTGGCTGCGCTTGGCTCTCTCCCGTCCCCACCAACGCTTAGGAAAGAGACAGCCTCGAACTTGGCCGTCTCTTTTTTCACATGAGAGAGATTTCTTCTTTTGTTTTTAATAATTAATGTGTTTTAGGGGGATAGAAGGGTTGGTGGGTGGGGAGGATGGGGTACATTTTAATGTTTTAATGTAATTATATATTCCTGTAATGCCGCCTCGATCCACTGGGAGAGGCGGGATAAAAATAATTTTATTATTATTATTACTACTATTATTATTATTTTGTCGGGCGGGCTGGTCAACCGGGGAAACAGCCGACACTCCAAACCGCCCTGAGGCAGACCACGGCCGAATACAAGCTCGCAGCGGTGGGGGTGGGAGAGGAAAGGGAAGCGCCATGAAGTAAACAATGACGACGACGACGACAAAGAAAAGCCAGGTTGGACGCAGAAGCTGGGACGAGAGGAAAGGAAGCTCATGCCAGGGGCTGCCCAGCGAAGGGCCTCCTCGCCGCGGGAAACGGCCGGGGCCGCCCACGGGGAACGGAGGAAGGAGGGGAAAGCCGGCGAAGGGGCGACGCGTACCTGAGAAGCGGCTCCACAGCAAAAGCCGCCATCATGGAACTCCCCCCCCCAACATTGCCTTCCTACACCGGAAGTCAACTTGGTCCGCCCCGCCTCCGGAAGTGGTTGTTACCACACTCTCTTCCAACTTAGACTCTTGCTGTAAACATGTAGAAGAGCCAGTCGTTTCTACTTCAGGCCTTTTCCAATGGCGCTGAAGGATACAGGAGGAGCCTGGCTGCGAATAGAGCTTTCGGCGCAGAGAGGAGAGAGCAGACATTTAGCACACTAATAAAAAAGACGCTTTTTAAAAAAAAGTTATGTCTGGCCATTTCCGCACTAGGCTGTTATAGCGCTATGATTCCACTTTCAACATCCTATGGAATCCTGGGGTTTGCAGTTTAGGGAGGGGCCAGGTGGCCCCTCTCAAAACTGCAAACCCCAGGATTCCATAGGATGTTGAAAGTGCGATCATAGCGCTATAACAGCCTAGTGTGGAAAGGGCCTCTGTTAACGGTAGCTGTCAAAAGCTGACGGATGTTCAAGATGTACTCTTCTCTTTCATAGCTCTATGGTCTCTTCTAGTCAATCCAACCAGCTTTCTGTCTCCATGGCTTCTGATAGGAGCATAGAGTTTCCCAGATGTCGCTTATGATTGGCACGCCTACCAGGACGAAATTCAACCAATGGGTGGCCAGAGTTGACACCCATTTGGCCAGTGAGTGACAGGAGCTAAGATTTAAAGGGTAGCGCAGGAGGGAAAATGGCGCTGAATAGCTTGTGCTACCGTTGAGACTGAAAGTTTGTTTTATCCCGGGCTTTCGACGGTTAAAGCCCGCTGCTTCCTATATTGTGCCGCCAGGCTTTTATAAAGTAATTGGGTTTGGGGTCTTCGTGCTATGCTAGCCTGTTTTAAGGGTTGGTATAGTTTTTAAAAATGTATTTTAGTGTATTTAAAATTTTAGTCATGTTTTAACTGTATAATTGGTTTAATTGTTTTTAAAATTTTATATTAATAATAATAATAATAATAATAATAATAATAATAATAATAATAATATTTATTTTTATCCCGCCTCTCCCAGTGGATCGAGGCGGCATTACAGGAATATATAATTACATTAAAACATTAAAATGTACCCCGTCCTCCCCACCCACCAACCCTTCTATCCCCTTAAAACACATTAATTATTAAAACAAATTAAAAACAAAAACTTCTTGGGTGTTTAATTTGTACTGTTTTAATCTTGTTGACCACCTTGAGTCCCATATAAATAACAACAATAACAATAACAAATGTTGTTGTTGTTGTTGTGTGCCTTCAAATTGTTTCCAATGTATGGCTGTCCTAAGGTGAACCTGTCATGGGTTTTTCTTGGCAAGATCTCTTCGGCCATTCTGTGAGGTTGGTATAGTTATGACTTGTCCAAGGTCACTCAGTGGGTTTCCATGAGCCAGGAGGGATTTGAACCCTGGTCCTCTTAGAGACCTAGGGCCATTTCCGCACTAGCCTGTTATAGCGCGATGATTCCACTTTCAACCTCCTCTGGAATCCTGGGGTTTGCAGTTTCGGGAGGGGCCGGCCGGCCCCTCCCGGAACTGCAAACCCCAGGATTCCAGAGGAGGTTGAAAGTGGAATCATTGCTCTATAACAGGCTAGTGCGGAAATGGCCCTAGGCCAGCACTCAAATTACTCCATAGCACTGGCTCTCCTCCTCGTACACACACACACACCTGTTTTATCTTTAACAATTGAAGAAGGTGGAAGCCAAAACCTTTTCCTTATGTTAACACTTTTCAGTTCTGTTTGTTAAATGCTTTATTAAATACACACACACACACACACACACAGGCCATCCAAATGGTTGCGGGGCTGAAATCTTACCTGAGGTCAGAACAAAATGATTATTATTTTATTTATATTTTTATTGAAATTTTAAAGAGAATAAAAAAAACCCTCCCCACTTCCAAGCATCTTTTTTTAGTTGAGTCTGTGTTTACATTCCATACATACATTTTTTTCTGTTTAACAAATGTTACGCTATTACTTTTAAACACTGTTACATTACTACTAATGCTTTTTCTATATCATCATTAGTTTACATTGTCCATTATCTCCAATCTTCCGTTACCTCTTCCTTTTCTTATTGTTTTATCCAACTCAAAACTTCTTGCCATTCAGAGCAAAATTAAATGCACAAATAAAATTATATTGTTACCATTGGCCATTAAGAAAAGCCTGCGTCATTCAAGTTTGCAAAGTGAGACCTATTTTTAAACAAATGTTTAAAATTATATTGGATTCATAATTTCTCCTGAAGAAAAATAGGCTAGTTTAAAATTATCTGGATTCAATAAGAACAAATTAATATTCCTTATATAATCTCAAACTAAATGTCTAAAGTCTTGCTTTCTACAGAAAATAACTATGGGAAAAACATACCTGACTTCTTATATCTAGCGTTATACATAGGACACAATAGATCTGTATTATTATGAGCTTTCTGTTATAGCTAAGTATTAGGATGCCCAGCACAAAAAAATGGGCTGACACTACAAGTATGGGGAAAAGGGAAGAAAGCTCAAAAAAGAACCCTTTATGCTGGTCCCATGAAGGACTAATATGGTGTAGAGTGTTGTGTCCTACAGCTTTTTAGTATAGGCCTGTGAGCCCATCAAGAATGCTGTTGCGCCTCAATTTTATCCTTTCTTTCTTTTTAAAATTACCTCAATGTTGTTATATGTTTATTCGGAATCCCCTCTGCCCTCACTGTTTGTAGGAAAACAGAATTATGAAAATGCAAGATAGGATGGGTGGTGTCATTCAAATGCTTTTAAAAAAACCCTTCATCTGCGATGTAAAAAAATACAACTCTTCACAAGACAAGGGTTGCTTTTGAAATTAAGGTAGTTTTTAAAAGAGATGCTCTTTGTCTTGAATATTTTTTGAAATTTAGGCATAGATCAATATATTGGATATCAAAAACATTTTGTAGTTCTGAATGTGTTTGTGTTGACTCTTTATATATAATCTCAGTACATTTTTAAATTGTCTATCCAGGTGAGTTAGCTGCTTTGAGAACCAGTGAGCTCTAAGACATACCTGTTGATATACAAATCCTGCTCCCTCTCAATGAGTCTTTCTGAAGCATGTGTGAGGTCACTGAAGCATTTGGGAAACAGGAAATAGTTTCAGGGACATCATGGAAAAATACTGGCTTTTTCCTTTAGATAAAGGAGGGATGCTTAGAGAGAGAAAGTGATAAATTCCTTTTGTTATTTCAGTGGAATAGGACAGACACCAAACGTTATTGCTGGCTGGTGTGCGGTGGTGTCTGTCTGGACTGGAGAATGGAAAAGGTAACACAGGGTATCCTGTGTTCCTCTCTTGATGAAAAATGAAAGGAAAAATGAATTTAATGATTGTGGTTTGTCATGCCTGGATATTTTTATTTAATATTTTGCTTGGAGATTGTGAATTATATATGCTTTATTTATATATTTGGATATAAAATGTAAATTATGAGCATTGTGATTAATAACTAATGAATATGTTATTTCTTTGTTATACACAAGGATCCTGTTTGAAAAGTCCCTATCCCATGGGGTTTGCAGTGGGAAACAATGAGGGAAAGGAAGGCAGGAGTTGAGGCAGAAGTGAACAAAGAGAGAATATTAGACTATTTCAATTTCACATGTTGTGGCGCGCTTACAATAGGATATTAGTTGTTACAAAGGTCTCCTGAGAAAGATGAATGTTGAGGAGAGCCTTGACAGAAGGGAGAGAGTTAGCTCCTATCCTGAGGAGCCCCAAGAGATGGGAAAAGGGCTGTACAAACATGTTTTCAGACAACAGAGTGAGGTAGAGCTGGATATGTCAAGATATAAGGAAGACAACAAGGGGCAAGTCTATAGAGGGTTTTGAAGATACAGTAATAAGGTCCTTCTAAAATTGCTTTGTGGCTTCTGGTTCTGTTAAAAATCTCAATGAGTTTCATTTGTATCTGCTGCTTCTTTCCAAATGATCATGCTAATTTGAAATCAAGGACAGAAGGACAATTTTTGCAAGCCATGTTGGTTGTGGGAGTTAACTTACTGGAAAGAAAGATGAGAGAAGGATCTCTCTCTCTCTATATATATATATATATAATATTTTTATTGCATTTTCTAATGAGAAAAAAAAAGAACAGAGAGAACAATGGAAAAAAAAGGATAAACATATAAACAGATCCATATGAGATATATAGGATATAGGGTGTTCGTACATATATACAATAAGTCGAAAGAGCACATGCCTCTTAATATCCTAACACTAACCTCAGAAGGTCCCACATAGGTCTAATCCATTGTATGTTACAATCTATAAAAAAAGGAAATTTAACAAATAACACTAGACAAACAATAAGACACACAAAGAATTTCCCCCACTGGACAGAACCAGCATCTGATATATAAATCCTTATTACCCCTCTGTAATTCATCATTTTCCTTTGAGCTAGTACATGACCTCATGATGTTAAATTATAATCAAATGATAACTTATAATAAGAGCCCCTAAACAGCTATTTTCCTTAACTAGTCTCCTTCCCTTTCCCCAAAGAAGATAACAATTTCTTTCTGCCAAGGTGATAACTACCTTTACCTCTTAAGAGGCTTTAAGGTTATCCAGTATGCTAAATCCAAATTTTAAATATTTGAAAAGGATAAGGGAAAAAAATACAAACACTGTCATGGTATCCGTATCCTCCTTAATGCCTCCGTTTTGTTTACTTCCTATAATAAAAGAGAGTGAATTTTTGAATTATTCTAGTAAATCTGACAAAAGATGCCTCCTAAAGAGAAATTGAATTGTTACCATCTTAACATTTAAATTCATTACATTGCCCATTTCGCATTGTATAAAATCTATCAGTGGCTTCCAACTTGAAATAAATTTAGTATTCTTTTCATTTTCTAGCATATGGGTGAGTTTATCTGTTTCTGCTAATTCTATTAATTTAGCTAACCATTCCTCCTCTGTTGGGATGGAGGTTTTCTTCCAGTGCCTTGCAAATACAATTCTCGCTGCCACTAACATATGCCATATCAGTCTGGCATGGATATTCTCTTGTTTTTTAATCTACCGAGTTTGGGATACCCAAAAGAAAAAAAAGTTGGTTTTTATTCTAAGCCAATACCAAGAATCCTTTGCATCCTAGCTCTTATCATAAACCAAATTTTTTTTTCTCTATTGCAGTTCTACCATAGGTGGAAAAAGGTCCCCGGTTCCCTTTCACATTTCCAACATCTGTTACTCACACTAGTAAACATTTTAGCCATTCTAACTGGTGGCAAGTACCACCTATAGAGTATTTTTAGGACATGTTCCTGCAAGATGTATGACCTCGTGAACTTGGTGTTGTTCCTCCATATTTTTCCCATTTGTCCAAATAGATATCATGCCCTACATCTCCTGCCCATTTTAACTTATATTCTTTAACGGTTTTCTCTAATTCATTCCTTAATACCAGTTTGTAAAGTTTGGAGAGCAGACGTTTGTTTCCTTTTCTAAGTATATTTTCAAATTCCCTAATTTCAAGGTCTATACCTCCTTGAGCCATATCTTTTTTAAATCTTTCTGTTATCTGCATATAAGGGAACCAACGCATTTTAATCCCTTTCTGATTTAACTGCAATTGGCTCCATAGTCTTAACTGGTCTCCATCTTTATGTATCAATTCCTTATAAGTGAGCCACTCACCCTGTCCTCTTAAAGTATTAATAGATAAAGCTTCTACCATGATATCCATGATGATAATTTCAGGCACAACACATATTTATATTTAAACCAAGTTCTATAAAGGGATTTTTGAAAGACATGATTTTAAAATGTTTTTTGGACCTCAGCTTTGCCATACCATAGGTAGGTGTGCCACCCAAAATGGAGGTCATGTCCTTCTAATATTAGAAGTCTCCTATCATCCAATGGTTTCATCCAAACCAGACAAGCAGCAACATGATATAAGGTAAGATCAGGAAAAGCAAATCCTCCTCTGTCCCTAGAATCTGTCACAAGTTTTAATTTAAATCTCGGTTTTTTCCCTTTCCGCAAAAGCTTAACCAAATCTTTTCTACAATGGTCAAACCATTTTTTCAAAATCTGCACTGGTATCATTTGTAATAAAAATAGCATTTTTGGGAGGATGCTCATTTTTATTGAGGAGGCGCTACCCAACATAGTAAGGTCCAAATGTTTCCATCTTTCCAATTTATTTTTAGCTTGTTGCCACACAGGTAGATAATTATTTTTAAAAAACTGGGTACTGTTATTCATAATATAAATACCTAAGTATTTTACTTTAGTAACACACTGATATCCAGATATGTCTTCTAGTTGAGTCCTTTCATTATTCTTAATGTTTTTAGTTATGATTTTGGTTTTTGACTTATTAACTCTTAATCCTGTCACCTGACCAAATAGATTGAGCATTCTATTAATTCTTGGGAATTGTGGAACTGGGTCGTCCAAAAAGAGTATTACATCGTCCACATAAGTGATGAGAGAAGGGTCTTGAAGCCATCGAGGGACTCCTATGGCCCTAAGAGCCTAAACCAGAGTTTTCCAAACTTTTCATGTTGGTAACACACTTTTTAGACATGCATTATTTTGCGACACAGTAATTCAGTAAGTGGAGGCAGCCCCTCCACCTAGACCTGGCCCACTGCTGCTCACCCCTTGGCCTGGGGCAGTGGCAGCATCAGAGGCATCCCCTTCACCCAGGCATGGCCCACAGTGAAGGTGGGCGAGGCAGCCCCTCTGCCCCATTAGGTTGGCATGACACAGCTGCACACTGCAGCAGACACACTAACATGTTGCAACACACAGTTTGGAAAGCTCTGGGCTAAACAGCAGTTGCATTTATCCAAAAGTTCTTCACCTGCCCTCTTGTGGTGCCTGTGAAAAAGAACATGTTAACGCCTGTAGAGGGAAAATCCAGAAAGATAATAAAGATAAATCTTCATTTAGCCCTTCAAAGTTGAGGCCCTTTCCCAACTTCCTTCATTGTTCAAGCTGCTTTAATAATCCTGTTCCACCACAGTAATATGTAGGAACAAAAATAGATCTTATTATCAAAGTGTGACATCCAAAGTCACACAAACAATAGGGCTTCCCTTCCTCTCCTCCCCCTGTATCCCAGATCAGATTTGAGAGGGGAACATAGGGCAAATTAATTCTGTCAACATTATTCATTCCAATGTTGGATAGACATGGTTGACAAACCATTTTTTCCACAGTTCACATATACTCGGTTCAATTTATCATTGTTGTGAGTAGAATTCTTTGCTCAGTGTGTTTTTACAATAATTAGGATTACATCTTAAATATGCTGAATGATTTAGCATGTAATGTAATCCTGCTTCACCTTGACACTCTTCCCTCATTGCAAGTTCAGTTGTTGTAAGACTGCCATTTCCTTTCTCAAAAACCTGCTATTTGCATTCTATAATGTGGATATTATTAGTGACTCCATACTGAGGCTGCGCAACCTGCAGTTCTTCAGATAGGAGGTGGAATCCAGCATTATCTCTTCTGGCCTACTGACTTGGTGATGAGCAAAAATGTAAACTGCAACCCAGCAATATCTGGAAAGTGACAATATCTTACTAGTTTGCTATCTGTGCCCTCCTAGAAGGAAAGAAAAGTCAACTGCATAAGAATTTCATGTTCATCTAGCAGTTTCCAAACTTGAGTCCTCAGATATGGTTGGAGCTGAACCCCCCAGAAACCCAGCCAGCATAGCTAGTTGTCAGAAATTTTTTGGTTTATAGTTCATCTGGGGACACCACTGATCTACATGCTCGGCTTATGTCAGTGCTGAAGCCTTGCTGCTGTGCCAACTGAAAGTCAGTTGGGTGGTAATCTGTTACAGACTCTGGAGAGTGTTTTCTTTCTGTTTCAGTGCAGCTATTTTTTGAATAGAAAAGTTGTTATAATTTGTTTTTGTTAGTTCTAAGAACAGCAAACAATGACTAATTGTCAAAGCATGCTATGTTAAGGTTCTGAATAGCAGTGGCAAATATGACTTTCTGAGGGAGTGGAAGTGAAATGGTGACTGTTGTATCATAGTAATGCTTCATTTAGTGACTGACAGCTTATGTTGACCAACAACCTCAGCAAGTCATGGTGTCAGACCATTTGCAGCAGTATTGCACAAGAAGGTCCATGGTGGGGCATGTCCAGCAGTAAATACTCATGTACTCTGCCTTAAAGACCAGGTTTAAAAATTGTGTAGACCTCTGTATGCTGTTGGGCTGCAACTACCATCAGTTCTAGTCAACACAAACAATGATGAAGGATGCCGGGATGGTAATCCAATATCTCTGGAGGGACACCTACTTCTCATTCCTGGTAAAGATTTATTTATGTTTTTGAAAGCCTGATCCAGTATGCACTTTTTCACTTTAAGCCAGAATTCTCTAGAGTCTTGGTTTGTTGTTCCGTATGAATGTGGCCACTGACTTTGAAGGATCTGAAATCATACAAACATGAGCTTCCCATGATGTACAAAAGAACATGTTTTTGGAACAATGGCAGAATACAAATTAAGATGAACTTGAAGTTTGTATTCTTAGGTCATACACAGCATCATACAGAGCAAATTGATTACTGTTTTGTCAGACTTCCAGCCATTCTTTTGCTTAGTCCTTCAAAACTGGCAAAACTTTAAAAAGGAATGAAAAGATTTCCCACTTATCAACTGACGCGTGTACATATGTTTATTTAGTTGGCTGGTCTTAGTGGCAATTGGTACTAGTAGTTATTCCAGATTGAATCAATCGGGAAGAAACGGGGTTGCTCTCAGATTAGTTCTAACCCAAAAGGAAAAGGGGAGAGAGAGACAGAGAGAGAAGTCTTAGTACAGCAAAGGCACTTGCTTGAAACATTAGGCAGCTGTAGTCTCTTTGCATTTGCTCAAGAAGACCTTGTGTTTTAGATGGTCAAAGGACAAGTGCAGGCAAACAGAGAGCTTGAGGGAGACTGCTTATTTGGAGCAAAGAAAAGCTGTGTTTTAGTCACTTACACTTCCTGGACAAAATGTATGCAGCCAATTTCATGCAATAAAGCTCTTGGTAAGTAATAAATTAGATTAATTAAGCACAAGTACATTCATATGACCATCATGTGGCCCTTAATTCCTGGTTGCATGGTTATTGCCTTTGGGCTTTTGCTCATGGTATGTATGAAGCAGCTCTGGCAACAGTGGAACTATAGGAGAATGAGCCCTTAGTTTCCAGAATGCATAGAACTGTATTGGACAAAAGAAGCCTGAGATTATTGACGTACACAGTAAGTGTAAATATTTATAGACTACATTGGTTAGGTGACTTGTAAAGTACACAGAGCATATATTTCCTGGTATTCTGAACAAGCTGTGGTATCTACATACTGATATTGCAATCCTGTGTGTGTGTGTGTGTGTTTTGCAATGTCTTACAGAGGTAGTGGGACTTATTTCTCAGTAACTATGCGGAGCATTAGATTGCAAGTCTTGGTTAATAAGATAAATGGAGCTATTCCAGGAATGCTGGAAAATGTTGGATGTGCTGAGGATTATGGCTACAATGTCTCTGATCATAAGAGATGGAAAACTAAAAAGCCAAGGGAGCAGATGTTTCACAATGTAGATAACAAATTATTTTTTTCTTCTTCTGCTTTTTTAGATTGGGCAAAGAGAACAGAATGGAAAGGTGACTAATTTGTAATTTTTAATCACATGAATTCTACCTTTCCTCCAAAAGCTTCATTCACTACTGATGAAATTAGCCAACTTGTTCAAGTAATGACTCTCTGCGGTAGTTTAGGCTGCAGAAGATAGTATAAGTATCTCAAAGGAGCTTCCTAAACTCATGGCTGGATGAGATATGAACTCAGGTCTGCTTGATGACCCATTATTGCTGAGTGTGAATGTACCTCGCCAGTATCTCTCCAGTGTGTTCTTGTACAATAAAGCAGTTGTGCTGTTGGGGATTAGGAAAGGGACAGAGTGCTGTGTTTTCTCTTGCAAGTATTGAAGCATGAATGAATGCAGAAGGAATTTGCTAGAATGAGGCATGACAGCCAAGATGGTGATAGGTGTGCTAATCAAGGGCATCTATTTCTCGTTTATGCCACTTCTGCATGTTTTTACCTACAAGTAGATTCTGTCCTCTTTCTACAAATTTGTGAGTTGAAGATTCACATGAAAATATCTTTTTTTTTTCTTCTGTTAAAGGCTGCAGTCCTATAAATGCCAGCAGCGTATAAGGCTCCACTGGCGTATTTTTTGCAAACAATGGGGACTGGCTTGGGGACTGGCCAGTGGACTCCTAGCCATTCAGACTGAGGATAGGGATGGGAGTGGAGCCATGCCTGCATACTATAGTGAGCAGCTGGGCAGCTGCTTGAATTATTAGATGCTTCCTTATGGCAGTGCCTATATAGTACAATCACTACCATAAGAAGCAATGTATAACATAGCAATGAGAGCCAGTGTGGTGTAGTGTCTTGACTGCTGGACTACAACTTTGGAGCCCAGGGTTCGAATCCCTGCCCAGCCATGGAAACCCACTAGGTGACCTTGGGCAAGTCACACACTCTCAAACCCAGAGGAAGGCAAAGGCAAAAACCCCTCTGAACACAGTTTGCCAAGAAATCCTCTTGACAGGTTTGCCTAAGGGTCACCATAAGTCGGAAAGGAAGGCACACAACAATAACAACAACACAGCAACAGAATTTCACCTACAATAGGCAGTTTTGAGCTGAGAGTAGCATTAGAACATACAGGAAGTGCAAACAGTGATGATTAACTACACTACATGATAATCCGTAACTTACTGTACTAGAGCAGTCCAATTTGCAATGGAATTACAAATAGTTTGTAATAGAATCCACAGAGATCAATTTCTAGTTATAAAGCTCATTATAGGGCTAGACTTTTTCTGACTGGACTGTACCATTTTGTACATGATCTGGGGCCAAATGGGGATTTCAGTCAAGTGTGGTGGAAAAGGATGGTGACTTGACACAGTTACCGTTTGTGTCATATCTCAATCTGGGCAGCAAGCCAGAGCTTGCAGCTACACAGCTGATATCCAGGAGATAACACAGGCAAAGTAACAGAGAAACAGAACAGCTCAAAACAAGTCACTTACTTTTACTCTGGAAGCAAAAAGTCAAAGGCATAAACAGGGTCCAACAGAATCCAAAGGCAGAGCAAAATAAGTCCAGAGTCAAAATAATCCAAGAAATACAACCAACAAGCAGGAATGTCAGATAAGCTCTGACAACTCCTGGGGGGAAGGACAGTGCCTATATAAGTCAGCAGCTTAAGGCAGCTGCTGCCTAACTAACTGCTGTCTCCTATAAATCCTTTGAAATTGGCACAAGTTCTCCCTTTGCGGTCTATGCTCGGCATAGGTAAGTATAGGTAAGTTGTCTTCTGTGTCCAAAGGGGCAGGTCTCTCTGCTGGAGCTGGCACTGCACTCTGTTCTGTCTCTGGGATTTGTGGCTCTGTAACCTCCTCCTGTTCAGCAGGTCCTGGGATGTCCAGTGTTTCAGTCTCTGAATCAGAATCCATTTCCATGTTCTGGAAGCAGGGCATGACAGTTTGTAGTAAAACTCTGATTTGCTAACCAAAATCAGTCAGATTACTGCTGAAGAATGTGTGGCTTTCAAGTTCTTACATCTGTAAGATAATGTCTGTTCTCCTTTACTTAGGTAGTCTGAAGTAACTTGTACAAAAGCAGAAAAAGAAGAAATAGTTATTAACATTATTATACATATCAATATATATCAATAGTTATTATTATCATCATCATCATAATTTTTTGGTGGTGTTGGTCTGCAAAAACTTACAGCAGGCCATAGCTAAGGAGGAAAGAACTTATGTATCACTTGCAGTTCTATATTAAAAAGGCAGAGCTGTTGGTCCAGCCTGCTTCAGAAGGCATTACTTTGTGCATACAGTTGCATTTGGAGATCATGAGCAAAGGCCATTTGCTGCAGTAAAATATTGGTTTGTCAAGGAAATGAGGAGGGAACTGTTCACATGATCATCTAATTCAAGAGCAAAGGGATATAATCTTGCAAGGTCATCTGCCTTGAATCAGCTTCAGTGCCTTCAACGTTATAGCATTGTACATTGGTGCATGCGGTGCTTTTTATGTTCATTTTCTCTGTTCAGGAACAAGTGAACAACCTCTTAAACTACGAATGGGTAAAGTGTGGCCCTCCAGGTACTGGACTGCAAGCCTAACACTCCTTGCCATTAGCTATGCTGGCTGGGGCAGATGGGAATTGCATACCAGCAATTTCCAGAAGGATGCAGTTTATCTATTCCTTCTTTAACTATATGTCACCTATGGCACCTGTGGGAGTCTTCTGCTAAACTGCAGTCCCTGTTTAGCTTCCTGCTGGGGACAGTGTGTATAGACTCAGTGGGACAGTTTGTTTGCTGGTAGGAGTTTCAATATTTGTGCATAGAAGGAAGTCTATTCTACAGTTAAAAGAATAACAATAATCTGTCTGAGAGCAACTTGAATTTGTACTGAGTAACATTGACTCAGCATTTCCATCTCCTTAACCCTAGACTGGGATGCCACCTAAAGTAACATTTACTTGTCGCATTTCTGTGGGCTTGCACATTCTTGAAAGGTATCAGCTAGGATGTTCATTCCACCATAATTATGCTTGAAATGGCTCCAGCTTTCAAGATCACACACAAATAGCATTTGTCCATGGCTACCAAGACTTGAATCCATGTGCATATGTTGCAGAACTTTTTGAACAGCCTTCTCTCTGTATGTATGTATATGTATCTTCAAGATACCTGTCAAATTCTGGTGACCCCTTGAATTTTCATAGGCTGTTTTTGGGCAAGAAATACTCAGCAGTAGTTTTGCCAGTTCCTTCCTGTGAAATATAGCCTACAGCACCTGGTATTACATTGGCAGTATCCTATCCAAGTGCTAACCAAGGTTGACCCCGCATAGCTTCCAAAATCAGACAGGATCTAATGCATTTAGGCTATTATGTTTTTAAACCTGTAAACATTCACTTTTACCTGCTGAGTTCATTTGACTAGGTTGTTCTAGTTCTCTTATGCTTAGACTTAGCCATAGACTCAGGAGGATTTAAGTCCTATCCATGATTTGGTCATTTGATCTTTATTCTCTAAAGTGGAGTAGGGGGGAGATGTTGGTTCTCCAGATATTTTGGAATTCATCTGCCAGAAGTCTCATCCAATGTGGTCAAAGATAGGGGATTATGGGATTTTTAGGCCAAAAGTATCTGAAAGGCCAAAATAGCTGTTGTATTTTTGTTGATTCCTTTGGGCTGGCAACCCAACATGTCCAAAGGAACATACGCATCTTATTTAGTCATTTTTTAAAAAAAATAATGCCAGATGTGGAAAAAGTGTGACCTTTTAGATGTAGTTACACTGCAACTGCTGTCTTCTCTAACCTTTGGCAGATAAAGGAAATTGCAGCCCAGCAACATCTGGAGGGCCAGAATTTCCCAACCAATTAATGGTTTGGTGGCAAACCCTAAGTGAAAACCACAGCTGTAAAACCAAAATTCAGACTGATACTATCTCTCTCTCTCTCCCTCCCTCACACATAAATACATGCTGATATTTTCCCTAGATGAGGACTCGAGGCAGATTACAGATTAAAACAAACCAAACTGCTAATTTACCTCATACAAGTTAAAAATGTAATTAAACTACTGGTAAAATTAAAACCAGTGAAAAACATGCCATTATAAAGACATTCTGGCAATAGTTCAGTTCCTCTCTTCTGTTCTTGATTCAGGTGCTTCAGAGAATGTTATGGCTCTTCCCGCAAAATGGACATTTGTAAGGGAAGAACCAGGCTGGCAGGGCTGTCAAAACAAAGAAACCATTATGTCACAAGCATAATTTGTATGAAATGATGCTTCATTCTAAGCCAAGCAATGTGTTTCCCCTGTAAAAGCAGGAATCTGAGTACTGAAAAATGCCTGCTAAATTTGTAACTCAGCCTGGTAAGTGTTTCCTGGAGAGGGAGACGGGATATTCTGACAGTAGAAGCTTCTCATCCGCCCTCTATGTAGCCTTCTTTAATACATAAACACATTTGATCCCTGTTCCTTTTTCTGTTGCTGTCTTAAGTCATTCTCTCTCCTTTACTCCAGTTCTGCTCTTGAGCCTCAAATTCAGATCACAGTTCTATCGTTCAGGCAAAACATTTTAAAAATATGTTTTTGCTGGGGAAAATCCAAGAGAATTAGACATGGAGGAGCCTTTGCTTGGCATAGGCCAAACTAGCAGGATTTGTGACAAAACAAGCATGGATGTTGCCTATAGTTCTATCTGGAAGCACTCTTTCTCTGAGTTTATGACTGATCATTTATGACTGATCATTTCTCCTGTTTTCCCTCTTTTTGGCAGTTTGTCTCTCTGGTTTAGTATCGGAGCCAGAGTGGGATCCCTGATAGTTGGCTGAACATGAATCAGGGAGAGCTGGGATTGCATCATTAATATGAAATCTTTCACCAGTCACTATTTTTTCAACCTTGCTTGCCTCATAGAGTTGTTACTAGGGAAATGGGAAACGGTTTTAGGAGCACAGGAAGCTTCTAATTGTGCTACAGGCTGCCATTTTCTTTTGAGGTGGCGGAAGACTGGATAAATGCATTAAGAGAGCCTCTCTGTGCCTTGATAAGTGACGGTGGTTGAAAGAGTGAAACGTTTGTGTGAGTGTTCCATTATTGCTTTGCTCTATTGTTTAACTGAGAAGGATTGCACTTTCATGGGGCATGGTAGCATGAACATTTTGAGTCCTTTATGGGGCCTTGTTGAATGAAGGGTCAAGAGGAATGGGGGAAACAGTAGCCTTATGCTTAAGCATTTCATTGTCATCTGTGTGTAAGAGATAATGATAATGATAATGATTATTATTATTTGTTACCCGCCTCTCCTCCAAACTCAAGGCGGGGTACAACAAAGGTTAAAATACAATTAAAACCAGCATACCAGTTAAAACACATTATAATTAAAATACACCAAAACATAAAACCATTCAATACAATGTGTCGTAATTAAAATCATAATTAAAATGCACCATAATTAAAATGAACTGGGTAAGCCTATTGGAAGAGATAAGTCTTTAGCAATTTTTTAAAATCCAGGCAGCATATTTTGCATTCGACAGTCTAGGGGCAGCCGACGAGAAGGACCTCTGGGTGACCATTGCCACTCTTGTTTTAGGTAGTTTAAGTAAATGGCCCCCAGAGGACCTGAGTGTACAGAGCGGATTGTATGGGAGGAGGCGATCCTGTAGGTCACTTGGACCCAAACCATGAAGGGCTTTAAAGGTAATAACCAACACTTTGTACTTTGCCTGGAAACTAATTGGCAACCAGTGGAGTGATTTTAATATTGGTTTAGTATGTTCACTCCTTGATGTACCCATAATCAGTCTGGCTGCCATATTTTGGACCAGCTGGATTTTCCAAAATTGGTAGAAAGGTAGCCCAATGTATATGGGACTGGTTGCATGAAACAAAATGGCCCAGTTGCACATTAGTCTTCATATAATGTACTCCCTATGTTCCTTTTGAACACTGGTGTCGGGTGGCTGGTAGATTCTTGAGAGTTCAAAACATGCTGAAGGAGGAATTCTAGAAGTTGTAGTCCAAAATCATAACTTGTCAAGAAAAAGGTTGGACCAAACTTGTAGAAAATACTTTGTGATGTGGGTCATGAAGTGCACCTGTGGAGAACCATGTGACTTTAGCTGAGTCATGCTGAGTCATGCTGATGAGCAATCAGGGGAGAAGGTTGCTTCAGGTGTGGGAAGAATGCAAAGGCTGGCAGGACTGCATCAGCTAGTGTGGGTATAAATGTAGCTAGCCAACAAGTTGCACATGGTGCCTGCTGTGTCTGCTGGAGGCTCTGTCAGAAAGAGCAAGCAGAGGGATGTTGGAATGCCTTCTGGAGATTCTTGTAAATATGTACACATTGTAACTCAAGAATAAATTGCCTCCTTCATGGAAGAAAACAACTGGTGTGGGTGAATTTTTCCTGGCTACAGTGCATTGCTGCTAAGATATTCTCTGCTGCTGGGCACACTTCCAAAGCTGGGGGAGCAATCTGCTATATTTTGGGTGTGACATAATTTTCCCATGTTCTGCATTCATGTTATGTGGTATCTCTTCATAGGAGATGGGGGGGGTAGTATAATTGTGCTGTGATTTCCTTGCTAACCACCCATTCATCCCTTTAAAATCTGGCTTGATGTGTTTAGAAGAAGAGCATATCTCCTTCAAAGAAATGAAAACAAATCTAAATATGTTGGTCTGGGTCCAGCTTCTTTTATGCTGTTGTTGGTATCTACCATTGGGTTAGGATCAGGAGGACACAGTCTACTAGTGTAGATTGTCTCACATATCCCCACTTATGAGCTGTTAAAGTTTAGCTTTTAAACTTTTGATATACCTAGTGAGATATGGTATAAATGATCTGAAACTAGAGGTTTGCAGAAAAGCAATCATATTTGCAGATGACATGATGCTCTTTAGTATGATGTTATCTAAATAAGAGCAAAATACTCCAGACTGGATGAAGGGATAAAAATAATGGCAGATGATGTTTGGTATAATGAAATATACAGTTCTGAGCTGGAGCTAGGGGGAATAAACCTGCTGGACAAGTCTAGCTTAGGCACATCCTTTGTTAAGTAGAATAGCCAAGTGCAGGTGATATATTACTGTGGAAACTGAATAGCTAGCCAGTTGTTTCTTGACAGGAGATTGCTTGTGGGAAAGGTTATGAAAAAATAATCAGAGAAGGGGTAAGGTTTCCTCTTCTCTTCAGTTGCAAGTGCTGTAATCTGGGAGCCCATGTGAAAAAAAGACTTAAGGGGGAAGGAGACTAAGAAGGTTTAAGACAGATGACTTTGTTACCCTGAGAGGTGGAAGGACACTGAGGGTCCACCCGCAATGCCAATGTCTCCTTAAAATTTGGGGGAATTATAGCTCAAAGGAGGCCTACGAGAGAAGGGTAATGGCAGGATCTTTTCACCTATGTATACCAGTACTAACTGTAGAGAAGACTCCAGTTAAAGTAAAACAAAGTATTTTATTTGAATTGACAAACATGTGAGAAATCTTAAGATCCGTACACAGCTGTTGGAAAATGAGGTGGGAAAAGGTTGGCTAGATCGAGCGTAAGGGTGGAAAGGGTGATAGTTACCAGTCTTGAAGAAGGAAGTAGCGGCAGAGGGGCTCAGACAGTGTCTGTGTGTAGCATGGAGGAACAGTAATCTGGGGCACTATGTATCATGTACTAATACTACCTACTACGTACTACAATTGGCTGGAGTCAAAGCTAGAATTTTATACTCTATTTCACACACTGAAGGGGTGCATCGACAAATCCATAATGGCTTTCCCAGGGGACTGGCAAAAGGGTCTGGAATAGTCTGATTGTTTTAACTCCAGAGTAACAAAACATTGATGGGATTTGTGACAATCTCTTAGTGTTCAGTCAGGTAGGGTGGATAGGGAAGATCTCCATAGGGTAAAATCAAGGGATGGTCTCTGATTGCTCACCAGTTTGGGCAGTTTTTCTTTCACTGTATTCAAAAATACGTCCAGTTTATGAAAATTGCATATCTTGTAGGACAGGTGGTAGCATATGGTAACAAGTTTGGGATTCTGTAAAGTAACCATGCTGGTGGATCTTGGAAAGATCTGCAGTGTGGGCAGTGGATTGCCTGGCTGTTAGAAAGTATTAAGCTTTATGTTTTCATCTTTGTTCAGTCTCTACATTTGTAAATAAAAAACAGACAAACCACAAAATGCCAATAAGTATCCAATGACTTTCTAAAGCAGTGGTTCTCAACCTTCCTAATGCCGCGACCCTTTAATACAGTTCCTCATGTTGTGGTGACCCCCAACCATAAAATTATTTATTTATTATTTACAATGCCTCCCCCCCCGGCAAAGGCTGCCTCGCTGGCCAGTAACGGGGGGGGGCAGGGAGGGAAAGAGGAGCCACGTGTCTCCCCCGGGAAAAAACTCTGAGACCCCCCCAGGCTCTGCTTCTGCTTTGCTCTCTTTTCTGCTGGGGGGCAGTGTGACAAAAGTTTCCAGAGTGTCGACTCTGGCCGGGGGGGGGAGGAATCCCAGCGCCTTTGTCTTTTGCACCAGGCAGAGCTCGCCCCCCTGGAAAAGCGCTGCCTTGCGGCCCCCTGGCCCTTCCGCAGTGCCCTCCTCCATGGCGAGTGGGGCAGGGACCGTGGCGAGGAGGGGACCTGCCCCCTGTGCTGCTGCCACCCCCCCAAGCTGGCCCGTCTTCTCCCGGTAGCGGAGAAGGGGAGTGATTTCAGTCTCTTCTGAACAGGGGGCAGGAGGACGTGAGCACGTGGCTCGCGCTTGCGCACCACCACTCCTGCTGTGGCGATGCTGTGGCCACATGTGCTCCCACCAAAGGGGGCAGGAGGATGCAAGCGTGTGGCTCGCGCTTGCACACCACCACCGAGGAGGGAATGGAGCCTAAGACCATTGGAAATACGTATTATCCGATGGTCTTAGGCGACCCCTGTGAAAGGGTCGTTCAACCCACAGGTTGAGAACCGCTGTTCTAAAGGAAGTCAGTGTGGGCGCGTACTGCCTATCAATGGACATTCTGGAGAACTGGAATATGAGATGTTCACTGGCAAGCAGTGCTTACCTGGAGAACTGGGATTAGCACAGTAGTGATCACCTTGAAATCCCCAGTGCAATGCAGTGATCACTGTGAAATTGGCTAGAACTATGCAGAAAGGAGATCATGAAAGAGCAATTTGTCCCAAAGCAGGAAAGTGCAATGGAAGTTCACTGAATGGATGGGGCAGTGAAAAAGGCTAGTTTGGCAAACTGGGTGATTGCTGATAGTGATCCTATTAGGCATATGCATATTCAGGAGTTCAGTGAAAACCAGCCATGTCACTTTTGAAGGACAGCAAGACTGAGCCTGTTTGGTGAAGTAAACTAACATGTGTTAAACAGAAGCACAGAAGCTTGGTAAGTGGGATAAATAACCTTGTAATTCAGGATTTGAGGCACTAGGGTTGCCAGATTGAAAAATGAAGCTGGCTCCTGTACCTTTCATGATTGTGTGGAGGAGGGAAATTTCAGCAGGTATTGCTTTTCATGTAACACCTGCTAAAATTTCCTTTTCTACACAGGGCCATTAAAAGTAAAAGGAAACCTCTCCAGTTTTTAATCTTGCAACCCTCTTTTGGGTTCAGATGATTCCTGCGGCAGGAATTGCTAATGCAAAAAAAGAGAGAGAGGAACTTACTAAGAATAGGCTGGATATGTATTTGTGTTCCTAAGGTAGCTTTACCTGATGAGCTAACACTCCAATTAATTCCTTCTGGATTTGGAAACTGGTTGAGTGGCTGTTCTTTTCAGTTTATGACTTTCTTTCTGAAACCATCAAACTGCAAAGAGCTACGCTGTATGCACAGTGCCCTCCTCGTCTCTCAATAACGTGCGTGTCTAAGTAAGTAGAATTAAATTATAATTTAAAAAGTAGGTCCCCCTGTTTTGAAATGCATGCGATTGAAGCAGCATGAAAGCTTGGCTATTGAAGTTAATTATACACTGAGGTTGCTTCATACAGGCCATATTTGACAAGTTTGTGAAAGGCAGCCTTGACTGAGGACACTGGAGAGCCGTGTGCAGAGATTAGTGGTACTGGATGGGGTTTCTCATTGAATACAAGATTGACAATTGGTGGGAAATACCTAAACCTGTTTGTAAATGTATACGGTCAAGTACAGCCTACTGCTACAGCAGGAAAGAGGGAGGAGACAGTTCAGCTATCACAACCATTCAGTGTTTACTAGGCTGGTGTAGAAATTGTTGCAGTCACTGGTGAGGGGAAATTGCTGTGGAGTGACAGAGTCAATAGTCCTTTTTTCTAAAAATCGCCTTTCATAAAGCGATGGAAAAGAAGAAAGAGAGGTCTTTGAGAAAAAGTCAGTCCACACTGGCAACTCCTCAGCACAAAAATATTGCTCTGGTGCATTTCTCTAAGGAACAGCCTTCTAAAACGCTATTCAGATTGGAAAATGGTGAATATGGCAGGCTGGAATCTCTTGTGAAAACCAATGGTTTGCTTCAGAAAGAGAAAGATGTTTTCTACAATGACTTCCCAGGAGTGCTGGACACCACTGTCGGACAGGTCAGTTTAAACAGCATGGAGGAACACACATTAAATGTTTTTTGTAATATACATGCTCTGGTCTTCATTTGGGTCTTGGTGTGTGTGAGCAGTTAGGGTTCGAGTCTTATACCCACTTACTTAAAAATGAGCTCTATTGAGCTCAATGGTATTGACTTTAGAGATGGCACAAGGAAAGGAGTTTGTTCCACATGCAAACATACAGAAATGTTTCTTGAAACAGTAAATATGAAAATACTGATTACCAATTCATGTGGGATTCCTTAAGCTGCAGTGGTCTGTAACTTTCTAGTTGCATTGTTACGTATGCTAGAATCTCTTCTTTTTCTTGTTTTTGTCCTCTAGAAAACAAACACCTTTTTCCTTTTTAAAGATTACCTAAAAGAGTAAATAGACTGCATCAGTAAAGAGTTTTAAAATGGCTTGTTCTGATAGCTACAACCTGGAATCAGTCTGAGAGCTCTCTGTGTGTGACTGTGACTGTGTGTGTGTGTGACTGTGCCTTCAGGTTGCCTGTTGACTTCTGGTGACCCCATTAATTTTATAGGAATAGTCAGAGGTGGCTTTGCCAGTTCAGTAGGAGAGCTGAAAATAAATTATTGCTTGGAAAGCGGGAGAGTCATAATTGTAGCTAAGATTCTTATTGCAAGTGGATACTATCAATAGTTCTTAACAGCAGTTGGCAGCAGTTGCTTCTTGTCTTTAGGTTTATAGATAAATAAGTGATTTTAGTGCTTGAGGCATGTATAGGAGAGCTCTTTCTTCCTTTTTAAAAGTTCTTTATTTAATAACTATAGATATTTTCTGTGTAAATTGGCTCAAAGAAACCAGAAACTCCTTTCAAGTTATTGACAGAATTTTTGTTTTAATGAGATAATATAACAAAACATTGCCACCACTAGGCCCAATCTGGAATTCTCTGAAAGTCCACTTCTCCATTTGAAAAAGCAGATTTTTAAAACGTTAAACCATGCAGGAAGACCCTGGAAACTGTCTTAAAAATTAGTTCCTGCTTTTAGAGGATTTGGGAAGGGCAGTGCTGGGGAGAGGGGAGATCATGGGTTGCAGAATAGACTTATGGGGGCACATGTGCCCACAAAAACATATTTTTCCACACTTTGCGCTAAGATATATCTCACTGATGAATTGCTGGAATAGTGTATGGTCATTTTGTCTTGTACTCAATAGCCACTGCAAGAGTGTTGTCTGTTTCTTCTTTAAACCTTCAAGCTGGGTGTCAAATTCTTTAGAAATATGAAAGAAAGAGTTGAGGAGAAAGGAGAAGTACATTTAGAAATGAAGAAGTAACAATTTCTCAAAGGCTTATTGGGGTGTATGTTAATAAAATAATGAGCATAATTGGTCCACTAAGGGACTGCAAACCTTCTGGTAAAATAATGGATGGTATCTCCCAGTAAACCACCTTTTTATGAACATGCAAATACTCTGAATACTTTTGTTGTTAACTGGCATCAAGTTGACTTCAACTTATGGTATTCCTAAGGATGAGAGACCACCAACAGCCTTGCTCAAGTCTTGCAGACTCAAGGCCATGGCTTTCTTGATTGAGTCTGTCCACCTGTAGTGTGGTCTTCATCTTTTCCTTCTACCTTGCCAAACATTATTGTCTAGTGAGTCATGTCTTCTCATGATATGTCCAAAGTACAACAGTCTCAGTTTAATAATCTAGGGAGAGCTTGGAGCTAATTTGGTCTTGTTGTTGTGTGCCTTCAAGTTGTTCCTGACTTATGGAGACCCTAAAAGGGCCCTATCACAGGGTTTTCTGGGATAGAGAACACGTGACACGCCCAAGGTCACCCAGTGGGTTTCCAAGGCAGAATGGGGAATCAAACCCTGGTCTCCAGTGTCTTAGTCCAACGCTCAGATCACTACACCATGCTGGTTCTTGATTTCCTCTAGGACCCATTTATCTTTGGAAGTCCATGGTATCCACAGAACTCTCTTCCAACACCCCATTTCAAATGAATTGGATACTGCAAACTGCTAAATTCACACTGTTTGTATCTAGAAATGGCTGTACATAAGAGTGAGGCTCAAATGTGGAAAGAAAGAGAAACATATTTATTGGAACCTCTTGGTTTTCCCCAAAGGTCAGAATGAGTAGGATTTCCTTGTGAAGCCAGCTGCAGTTAATCCCAGAGTACACAGGGTGTGTGTGTGTAAAAAAAGTCCTCTGAGTCAACCAGTAGGCCCATGACTGTATTAGGGCTTCAGTACAGGTACCAGTAAGTAAACACCCCTTCTTTGTCAATGCTCATGAGATTAACAATAAGTTTCAGTTCAAGGAGAATTAACATTCAGTTTCATAAAAGTGATTATTCTTACCCTCCAACACTGCACAGATGAAAACTAGGACACATGAGCATAGTTTCAGGTAACTATAATTCAAAGAAGATCTTGTCAAGTATCAAGGCTTGTCCCTTCCTCTACTCTTTAAAAGGTGTGTTTATTCTTTTTGCTTACTCCAAGAAGCAAGTAGGAATTACAAAGCACAGGATATTCTGTTCCAAAGTTAGGAGAAGCGGCAGCAGCTTGCTTTTGCCAGAGTCTGCTGAGAAGGGCAAGACTCTGCCCCTTTTTCTCTGTTCCCTCCTACTGATAGTTGAGTGAAAAGTACATTTGCACTTTGAACTCAGTTTGCAACAGCTGCAGCTGAAAAAGGGTGACATGGGATGAGGAGAGAGAAACTGGGATATTTTAAAACCAGCTGGGAAAGTAGAATGGCAAAGGATTTATGGGTGCCATCGCTGCCAAACTGGGACAGTTGATGGGTATGGGTTGTTATTTTCCCCCTCCCTAAAGTAGACTCCAGCAGCCTAACACAAATGAGCAGAATAAAGAGCTCTCTGGAAGGGAAGCAATCAGATACATCATCCTAGTTTGGTAGATCAGCTGTACTAGTGCGTGGTTTATTTGAGTTTACAGTGCTGAAATTTTTAGATGCCTTTGAATTAATTGTGACCACATACAATTCTGTAATATCTTTTTACAACAAGCACTTTTTTTGCTTTGCTTTTTAGGCTGTTGCAACATCAGCAATGAAGCACAAGTTTGCTTTTGACAACATTAGCTTTGAGAATGACTTGGAGGATTCACCCGCTCTTCAGCCTCAAGTGAACACTCTTACTGTTGATATTTTGGGTATTACTTGCCAAGCCTGTGTACAATCCATAGAGGGCAAAATTTCAAAAGTGAAAGGAATTGTTGACATCAAGGTGTCCCTTGAGCAAAGGAATGCCGTTGTAAAATACTTGGGACAGGAAATTAGTCCCCATCAGATTTGCCAGGAAATCAGTGACATGGGATTTGATGCCAGTATTGCAGATGCAATGCAGTCTCCAGAACAAAGGGCTGGGGAAGCTTTGGTTAAGATGAAAATAGAAGGTATGACCTGTCAGTCATGTGTTAACTCCATTGAAGAAAAGGTTGGGAAACTCCATGGTGTGAAGAAAATCAAAGTGGCTCTCAGCAACCAGGAAGCCACCATCACATATTATCCACTTGTAATTAACCCTGAAGAACTAAAGGATAGCATAGATTGCTTGGGATATAAAAGCACTATCAAGCAGAAGCAACCCCTGTTGAAACTTGACTTGATTGATGGAGAGCCCTTACGGCAGACAAGTGTGAAAATGCCTGGAGGGTTTGACAGTGTCAAAGACACATCAGAGAACAATGCAACCGCTGATTGTGTTGCGGTGCTGGGCGTGGAAGGGATGCACTGCAAGTCCTGCGTCAACCTCATTGAAAGTTCAGTCTCAGATATGCCTGGGGTACAACGTATTAAAGTGTCCTTGGAACAGAAAAATGCCACAGTGTGGTTTGATCAGGAGTTGATCACTCTATCCTCATTGCAGCAAGCCATCCAGGCTCTTCCCCCTGGTAACTTTAAAGTATCCTTCTCTAGTGAAGTGGAGGGCCACAGTGAACTGCTTCCCTCAAATGCAGCACCTTCTTTGCCTAATCTCTCTAGCAGCCCTCCCCCAGCACAGGTGCAAGGCGAATCCAGTGCAACTGTCATTACGGTGGTTGGAATGACTTGCAGTTCTTGTGTAAAATCCATCGAAAGCTCCATATCCCAAAGGAAAGGGGTGCTGCATATCTCTGTGTCTCTAGATGAAGGAACTGCAGCTATCTCCTACAATCCAGTCATAACCAACTCTGAAGAGCTGAGAGCTGCTATAGAAGACATGGGATTTGATGCCTCTGTCCTTTCAGGTATGATGAAGATTTTCTGTCGTAGACTCTTGTGACTGGGAAGGATTTGATTACCTCCATCAACAGTACTAGAAATTGATCAGCAGACTATGCACCTTTACATGCTGACTTGTTCAGGTATATTCCAGAGCAGTTTATAGTTGCAAAAAGCATTTCACCGGAATTCTCTTTAGTCTCCATAGGTGACTGATTTACTACTTCTGATCCTGGTAAAATCCAGATTGCAACAGATAGAACTCAATGCCAGGAAGAGATCCGAAATGTAAATGTAAAACTGAAGTGTAGTGTACTGGGTAGATAGTTGCAGGGTGGCTACAGTATATAACACCACTTATTGTTATTTGACTCTGGAGAATATTGCTGTCTGGAGCTCAGAACACCTTTGCTAAGAGACTGCCACTGTAGCTTTTTGCTGATCTGGAGCATATAAGTGTAACCATGTGATGGTGAATGAATCCTATTCATTTTTTAATTGTAGGATTTTATCTTTGAGACAGCAGCAGAAATGTTTTGGGGGACAAATATAGGTTGTTCTGTTAATACTTGTTAGCGAAACATTAGTTTGGGACACTTCAAACAGACCTTTGGCAATGTTGTATTTAGAATGAGGAATGCCCACTTAAATGGAAAAGTAGTCAGTCGGGAATAGCAATATGGACCCCATCCTACCTCTCAAAAGAGGTTGAGGAGTCTAGGAGTTATAGTTTCCAAAAGTGCATTTATTGTGTTCTGATTGTGTGCCTCCCAAGACTATGACTCAGGATTGTTTGCAGTGTCTACGACTAGGTGCCCAGTGTGGAGCCTGTGGTGAATCACTACTGTCCTCACAAGCGCCTTCCTTGGCATCTACCATCTTCCCTTTTGGGAGGGCATTTTTGGCAGTCTGTGTGGTGCAGGAAATTGGCCTATTGCAGTTGCCCACCACTATGTTAAGATATAAATAATTTGTATTAAATTATCCTGAGATTATGCTTGTGTTAAGTAAAATTTAAAATACATCAGTGGATCTCAGTAACAACTCATGAAAAAAAAAAGCACATTAGGGAACACTTTCTTCTAGGGGTGCTTAGGACTGATTAAGGGAGAATTTGTAGGTATAATTCTTTACAAGATGGTCTTCTGATCCCTGATGAGTGGTTCTGTTACGCTATACTTAATAGCAGACAATTTCTTCTCCTTAGAGTTACAAGTGTATAGTTTGGATTCCTAGCATGCAAGAACGAATCGTGAACCCCGAGGTGAAGGACTGCTAAGGTGACTGCAAAGGGAAGTGTTGTTATTTCCCCGCTCCCCATTTTTAGATCTCCCTAGCTATTAGGTGTTTTGCTTCTGTAAAATATTCCACGATTAAACATTTCTGCTCACATTTTTCTAGAACAGATTGCTGCCACACACCTTGATTTATGTGCATAACGTATATAAAACTTAATGTACTACTTTTAACATAAATTGTGCGTTTACTTAATATACCTTTTAGGTGGCTATTCAAGTACTTCAAGTGCATTAAAAAATCCATGAGTAATACAACCCCCAAAAAAGTGACTTCTATTGTCCAGTTGCGTTTTGTCTTATGGCTTTGCTGGGGTAAAGGAAGTGTGTGTGCGTGTGTGTGTGTGTGTGTACACGTGCCTTCAAGTCAACAGGCGATTTAAGTTGAATTCCCATGAATTTCATAGGGTTTCTTAGGCAAGGAAAATAAGGGGAAAATAAGGCAAGGAACACTCAGAGGTGGACTTGCCAATTCCTTCCTCAGGTGCATTCAAGTACTAACCAGGACTGACCTTGCTTAGCTTCCAAGATCAGACTGGATCTGGTGCTTTTAGGGGAAGAGAGATGGCAGGAGTTGGACCACACTATTTATTTTAAAGAGAGTGTATTTGCCATCCTTCCTTCCTTCCTTCAGGATTATTGTTAAGTCTGAGGAAGGCAGGAGCAACCTTTGAGTGAACATAGGAGTCTGACAAATTGCCATTTCTCTGCTGCTGGCAGTCCCCCAATTCCACTGTATTTAATCCTTTTTGCAGTGATGTTGTTCTTCCAGTGTCAAAACAAATGTTGTGGGATTTGGTTCCCTTTCTAGTTGTGGGATTAATTGCCATTGGAGATAGTAGGAATGTTTTGGTGGCCAAATATGGGTTGTTCTGTTAATAGTTATCAGTATAATATAAGCATTAATATAAGACAACACTGTTATATCGTTATAGCAGTGGATTAATCCAATCTTTGCCACAGTGTTGTCACACAATGTCATGGCTCTTCCACTACTGTTGTGCTGTGTTGTGTTGGGCTATATCACAGCCGCCTGTTGTCTCCCAGCAATCATATTGTTTAAGCATTATTTAGGCAAATAGAAACATACAGCTATGGAAACAATCACTTTCACGACTTACTCAGCAATAGCACTGTTGTGCCACTTTGTGGATGCATGTTCCTGCAATCAGTCTTCTGTACTGCTTCACTGACCCCACCTTTCTACCCATGTCTGTTGTGAGTAGTGCATGTGCACTGTTAATTTTTTCTTTTTCTTTTTTCTGCAATTGCACAATTGCACAGTTTCAATCCTTCTCACAAGGGTTTTCTGCCACCATTTTGCTCTTGAAGAATATTGGAACAGTAAAGGAATAAAATGTTAGCAGCAGAAGCAATAGTTGAACAGCAGTGATATTGGGACTGTGACAGACCCTTACTTCTGCCAAATTGGTGTGGTGATTCCCAATCTGATAAGGCAACGTGTCTTTACCACACAGCTCTGCCTTCCCCCAGTAACACTATCTTTGTATAAAAGGACGATGGTATTCGATGTTTATTTAGAACCACTTAATAATCTTATGGTAGTATGTTTTCTGTATTGTTGTCACTGTGGACAACTCAAGCCAAGTCAGTATTTACAAAGATAAACTGTAACATGTATTAAGAGAACAATCAGAATAAAGTAGCATGTTAGAGTTCATATGCAGTTCAGTGTTAATACTTTTTTTCAGTGCACTTTTCAAACAATATTATCAGTTAACTCAGTTCAATTATATCTTTAGACTTTCACGAAAGGCACAATTATCATATAACAGCACTTTGGCTAGATTCCTGCCAAAGACTTGACCCCCAATCTAGGTCTTACTCTCTGACCGGATCCTACTAGGGTTCAATTACTCTTCTGTCTCTCACTAGGCTTCCGCTGAGAACTAAATTTCCCAACATAACCACAGTCTCTGACTGATTCAGGGACTGTGCTCCCTAAGCTCCTTGCTAAGGCTCTCAGTGAAGGAATGAAAAATACACACAGATACTTGGCTTTATATAACTTTTTATCTCAGCCATAGACCCCTTTCATACACTACTGGGCTAAGTTTCTCTCCTAAGGTGCTATTCTAGTTACCTAGCAACCTGCTTCCATGCTGCACTGGCACTTCAGACAATCTGCTTCCATGCTGCATTGGTACTTCAGACAGCCACACACCCAGAGCTTCATTACAGAGCCATTAATGTTTTTTCCTATCAGTGAAATGATGTAATCCAATAATGATGGAAATGCAGTACAACAATAGGAGAGTCACAATGTCATGTGATACAAAAAGATCGAACGCGGAACTAAGCCAGTGCAGTCATGCAAAAAACCTGTCATGTGATAAAGTTCAATGTGAATTTGTTTGTTTGTTTTTTTCATGCTGGAAAAAATCTGTCAATTACTATCTTTCCCTGCTGTGGTTCAGTAATCAGTCTGAGTCAAATGTCTTATGCCAGTTCAGTGTGGGAATGGTTGAATAGTAGGCATGATGTGAGCATGATCTGGTTGTCCCTTCCTTGGGGATTTCCAAGGAGCTTTCCAGCAGGGAGACCTTGGGTTACTTCTGGTGCTTGGGCAAGACAAGACTTCCTAGGAAAAACAGCTGTATTTCTCAGTCTGTTTTCTATGCTCTGTGCTTTTGAAGCCCTTTTAGATTTTTTTCAATTTGTTAAATAGTTGCTGTTATAGTGCAATAAATGTGCAGTCTTGACCTGTTAACTTTTGGAGATCACTGTTCAGATACCTTTACTGCATGGGAGTGTTTTCCAAAGATCTCCTTAGCTTTCTTCTCATACCATGTGCATAATGTTGTCACCCCATAGCATTACTTTAAAAAAAATATTTTAAATTATTTTTCATGTTTATTTTTTTAAGGCAGTGGTGTAATAGCACTGGAATGTCATAGCATATTTTTTAAAAATTAAGGGGAAAACAATCAAGATACAGTAAGTGGAATAAACAGGGTGATGCAAATAGCATTTTTTGGTACCGAGAAATTTATAGTAGGGAAAAGAAAACCAGTGAAAATTATGCTATTAAAGTGCAAATCTGTTGAGGCTGCAGTACACAGTGTGAGCATTCAGCTATCTTCATGCATATGGGTTAAGTGGTTTTCAAATGGGACAACTCAAAATAACTGACTAGTGTAATAAATAACTAAATATCCAGGATTTCTTTCTGCATTTGTTTTGTAGATATATTTCTTTGCAACTCTCTTAAATTAGCTTCAGATTTTAAAGAAATATTTTTCCAATCTGATGGCAGCTTTCCCAGAGAAACTCTAAAATCTCTATTTGGATAGCTATTAGTTAGCATTTCCTGATATTGTGCTGTTTATATTAAATTAGTTTGTCCTTATTCAAGATGCCATCACAACCACTGCGAGGTCTGCTGGTGAAGGTGAAGAGACTGGTGTAATTGCCTCTGTTTCCTTGAGTAATGAAGCTACTCCAAGGTTATCACACAATGATGTTTGGTCACAGAAAAAGACTCATCATGACTCTCCAAAGCCCTCCAGTGCTGAAACAACTGAAAGATGTTTTATACTGGTCACAGGCATGACATGCGCATCATGTGTATCAAGCATTGAGAAGAACTTGCAAAAGGAAGATGGTAAAATAGCCAATATGCGTACATGTTGTTTTGATCTGTCCTTTGGATCCTTTGAACTTTCAATCAATGTTGGTTGTCTGGACAGCCTGCTATTGGTCTTGGGTATAGGAGGTGGCACCTGCTGCTTAATGGGATGGTCTAATTATTCTGGAATAAATATAGATTTATTTATGTGGTATTTGCAGTGCCATGAACAGCTATGTCTTAAATGGTACAGAAATGAAGCTATATTTATGGGAGTTCTGCTTAAAGGAGGCTGTATTTATTGGAATACTTATAAATGAGACTGTATTTATAGGAGATCATATAAATGAGGCTATATTTATTGAAGCACCGCATAAAAGAAGTTATATTTATTAGAGTACTACATCAGTGAAGCTGTATTCATTGGAGTAAATATAGCCTAATTTATGCAGTACATAGCACTGACCTGAGTATAGCTGTGACTGAGAGGCTGGGCACCTCTTTAACCACTTTGAAGTGAGTGCCACAGATTTCAAAAGGCCCTTCTTTCTACCTCAGAGTACTTAAAACTGTAGATTGAGTTGAATTATAAAAACCACCCCTTAACAGTAAGGGATGGACTATGTCCTGCTCTTATGGGCAGACTGTTGAGTGATTCATCATATAGTTTTGTATCTGATCCAGCTCTCTTCTTACAGGAATAGTCTCTGTCCTTGTTGCCTTGATGGCAGGAAAAGTTGAGGTAAAATATAAACCAGACAGAATTCAGCCTCTTGAAATAACCCAGTTGATTGAGAACTTGGGGTTTGGAGCCTCAGTCATAGAAGATTACCCTGCTGCAGATGGCAATATAGATATTACAGTGAGTATCATGGGGACAAATACAAATACAAGTACTTCCATGAAATGTTTAATAGAATCACTCATTCTCAGCATCCATATCAGCTTACCAGTGAAACAATCAACATTTTACAAGTAAAGCAGGAAAATTCATATTTGAAAGTTCTATTCTGCAGTTCTGAGGTTTATAGGAATTTTGAAACTGTCTATTTGAGGTTCCAGCAGCAAACCTTTCGGTGTAATGGTGTTGTACATAATTTCAAACACTAGTGACACAATTTGGCTTGGGCTAAACTGTTTCTTTTTTTCTTGTACAACTGTGAATGTTGTGAGCTTAATCTTATTTGGGCATCAAAATTCAATTGCGAATTGTATTTTCAGTTGGATAGATTTTGACTTTTAAAAGAACAATTGAATACTGAGTTTCTGAATCATGCTTCATTTTTGTTCAAAGTAATGATGGTTCACATGAGAGTCTACATTGCCCAGGTGAAGGAAGGGATGGATGGGCAAAGGATGTTTTGGAATATTTTCAATCTTGGGTACCTGATTAATATTCCCAACTCTGTACTCTGGTTTCTCTTCAGATCAGGGGTGTCCAACTCACTTTCATCTTGGGCTGCATCAGCATTATGGTTGATCCTAGATGTGAAAGTTTTCAGTGTCTCAATCTCAGCAATGCTGGCAATAGCAGACTGAAGGAAAATGTCATTTAGGAGACAATGCCTTCATTTTGCCCACCCTTAGAAATACTTCTCTATCTGCTATATTTCTTCTCTTCTTTCTGCCCCCACCCAACTCCAACCCCAGTATGCTATTCACTCACCCTTCCAGCAGCAAATAACTGGTTTAATTTAACTATTTATTTCTCTTCTCTGTAGTGGTCAGTGTCTCATGTTAACACTATGTTGTTATTCTGCCTAGGTCTTAGGAATGACCTGTGCTTCATGTGTTCATAGCATTGAATCCAAACTTACCCACACTCCAGGCATTCTACAGGCATCTGTAGTTCTGGCTACTTCCAAAGCTCACGTCCGCTTTGACCCTGAAGTCGTTGGTCCTCGAGACATTATAAAAATTATTGAGGTAAGCTGTTAAAACAAATTTTACCTTAAAAGCCATTAAATTTAGAATCAGGCTCAGTAGCTGTAAGATGAGCCTTCTGTTGTTCATGGCAATTTGAAAGTGGCAATTTATCTTCTGGGGGCGGGCTAAAGCTCTCCTGCCACCTTCAAACATGGGAAACTCTCCACTTTCAAATGGCTATGGGGATTTTTGTGGTGTTTGCTGAGCTAATGAAACAGTCATCAGAAGAACATCTAATAACATGATATTCAGTGGATCACTATGAACCTCTTGTGTTTTAATTTGTAAATCTGCATGGGAAAACATCAGCTCTTGTGGCCCAAAGGGTATTTTTTTGGACCCCCATTCCCATTTGATTTTTAAATTCAAAATACCTCCCCAACCTGTCAAGTGGGTGTGGGGGCAATTTTTCCATGTCCACCTCAACAAAGGCCTTTTTCTAAAACTCACTGACTTCCAGTTTATCTTCTGGGGGTGGGCTAAAGCTCTCCTGCCCCCTTCAAACATGGGAAACTCTCCACTTTCAAATGGCTATGGGGATTTTTTGTCCAAAAAAACCCACAGATGGTAAGATTCCATAATGGGATGTGACCTCCTGAAGTCCAGTTGGGGGTCCCCAGAGTTTTGTATTGAACATGGTAGGCAGCCAGACAAACATTAAAATGGTCTCAGGCATGATAAAGATCAGCCCTCTTGTAAAGAACAGCTAATGTAAGGTCATTTTAGGGAAGGATTTGAATCCTCAAATATTGTCCTGCAGTACATTTGAGGTTCATTCAGATAGCAATTTGGAATGAAAAGCATTTTAAAAAACAACCAGCAAAATAGCATGAAGGGAAAAAAATGGTAACTATTAAGTTGGTTTCTTACCAGTAAGTCTGCAGTTTAAAGCATCAGAATCGTCATCTCAGTTGTACAACTGCTGTAGGGGAAAACAAAGAACAGAACAAAGCAATAAATGAAGCAATCAGGAGACTCATTTTAATGTGTTTGTAGAAATTTCCTGTTATTCTGGTTTCTGTTTTATTGATAAAGACAAATTCTATAGCTACAAAGCAAAGTAACATATTAAAGTGTTGAATATTCTATGATTGTAAGGCACTTGAAGCTATTTTGTCAGGAAAATATAGGCTATGCAATATAAATAAAAAGCATGCTGTTTATGTATAAATTATGGCTCCATATTTTAGAGCAATTCCACAGTCCATCTTTGAGGAGCTGGATAAAAAATAGAGGCACGTTTTAATGGACGCGTAATAACTATACCTAATTCACTTATCTGACTATTTTGTATTTAGATTTATAAATGTATTCCCTCCCTCTTTTCTATTATAAAGGGAATTGGTTTTCAGGCATCTTTGGCTAAAAGAGATCCAAAAGATCATAACCTGGATCACAAACAGGAGATCCAACAGTAAGTATGGCTACAAATGAGAGCGTATGAGAGGCAGATACAAACAGTGGATTGTATCTAATCAGCCCCCTCTAACATCCTCCATTTATGGAAGAGCTTCCCCCTGGAACATGGACAGGATGATTCCCCCTTTTCCCTTGCAAACTTCAGCACACCCTTGAATCCTGTTGCAAAAAAACCAGCAATGACTTAGGGAAACAATAATCCATATTTAGAGTTTAGTCCCTACTCAGTTGACACGGATATCAGGAGAAGGACAAATTATGTGATATTTGACTGTTTCATTACTAGAGAAGCCTTCCTTTCTAATGATGTGGATTCCCTTCCTTTTCAGATGGAGGAAATCATTCTTGTGCAGCCTGGTATTTGGTATCCCTGTTTTGATCTTAATGATTTACATGTTAATACCTGCTTCTGACCATCATGATTCAATGGTGTTGGAGCGAAATCTAATTCCTGGATTATCCATTCTAAACCTGCTCTTCTTTGTCCTTTGCACTTTGGTTCAGGTACCATTCTAGAGTATTTTCTGTCTTCTTGAAATCTCCCATTGTATATTTGTATACAAAAGAATTGCTTGAACTAACCTGTGAGAATAATGCTTTCTTTGGACAGTTCTTTGGTGGGTGGTACTTCTATGTCCAAGCCTACAAGTCACTGAAGCACAAGATGGCCAATATGGATGTCCTCATCGTGTTGGCCACATCTATAGCTTACATCTACTCGTGTGTCATTTTGCTGGTTGCGATAGCGGAAAAGGCTGAGCAAAGTCCCATCACCTTTTTTGACACTCCTCCAATGCTCTTTGTGTTCATAGCTCTTGGACGGTGGCTGGAACACATAGCCAAGGTTAGTGTATCTTGAGCTTGAATCCTTGAGAGCATACAAGAAAGTGGGAGATATTTCAGGTTTTTAAACTGGGGTGGGCAATTGGAACCCTCCAAATATGTTTGGATTGCAACACCCACAGTCCATCCTTATTGGGTATATTGGCTATGATGCTGATAGTTATAGGCCAAAAACATCTATAACCTCACAGTCAGCTGCCCATGTCTTAAGCTATGTGTGATTCAAGGCTGAGTAAATGTGCCATGACAGAACATGTGTCATCTGTCTCTATTTCATAGAGTAAAACATCAGAGGCTCTTGCCAAATTAATCTCCCTTCAAGCTACAGAAGCTGTTGTAGTGACACTTGGACCTGACAACTGTATCATTGGGTATGTCAGTGGTAAACATGTATTCTTTCTTGTATAAAAATATTATGAGTTATTTCAATATTTTTGAAGTATAGTAAATGGGCTGTGGTGGGTGTGATTGGCATATGGAGAAGACTGGTGCATTTGCTGCAACTTTTATTTAATTCCCAAGATCTGCATTAGAGTAATACCTTTGTAGGCAAACTTAGAGGTCACTAGAAATTCAGAAGCATTCAAGCAAGTTGTTTTGGCTCAAAGGGAAATGGGTTGCAAAGTTGTTGCAGTATGAAGGCAGTATATGATCAGAGTTTTGAGAGGAAGTAGGAGAAGGAGGGAGTTTCAATCGTTTGCATTTGGATGTATCTGGATGTCCCTAGGATGGCTGGGAAGAAGACAGAAACAATGTTAGAAACCTCATTTCATATAAAATATGCCATTGTCAGTTGGAACTGTCTCTGTCTTCAGGCAAAATGCAGTTTCCCTGAAGCAGAACTAGAGAGAAACTTTACAGTTCTTTTATTAGGACAGCCAGCTATAATTTTAGGTAGTGTGTGCAATAAAAAAAGTCAATAGCAGCTAAATTGGATAGCTATATCTAGTAGGTGGAAAGGTTGAACCCTTAGAAAATAAATTTCTATCTTCAGATGATGTAAAAATCTTCTGCCAGTGTAGGATCTCACACTTATATTTATTAAAATCTGTTTGTTGATTCAGTAATCCCTAAATTTGAGGGCAAAAATTCAATTCCATTATGAGGTACAGTATATGCCTTAAGCAATCTGGCAGAATTCAGCTTTGCTTGCAGACTTGTATTTGATGAATCTGTGCCAGATGAAGATGGGGCAACATAAACATCACACTGCATGGTCAAGTTCAGGCCATATGTCATCTAGAAATCTGGATCTTGTCCAGATATCAACAAATATTGAGTATCTTTTCTACCCCACTTGAGAAACTTTTAATATTTAGACTGCATACTGAACTAAGCAAGTGCAAATATACTATAGTTCTTCATGCATGTTTTTGAACTGCTGGCTATCCATCCGTATGGCTCATGTACAATGACCTTTCTTCTACAGGGAAGATCAAGTGCCTGTTGAATTGGTTCAGCGAGGAGATATCGTAAAGGTAGTACCTGGTGGGAAATTCCCAGTTGATGGAAAAGTCATTGAAGGCAGTTCTATGGCTGATGAATCTCTCATCACTGGTAACTTCCATATTGTTAAGTAACTGAGCAATAGGGCTTTCCACAGAAGTTTCTTTGCTGTGTTTTGTTAATTAAACCTTTGAGACTTGAGTGTACTAGAGAATAACAAAATAGCTTGCGCCTTGTTTGCATTACAATAGAGTGAGATTCATGAGGCCTTCTAGATTTTAAGAGACTGTAAGTCCCAGCAGCCTTAGCTAGGTCAGCCAAGGGTAAGGAGAGCTGGGAGCTGCAGTCTACCATCACGAGAGCTGCATGATTCTCACCCCACAATACAACATCCCTCAGGGGTTACTCAAAGAATCCAAGTAGTACAAAACATAAACCAGTGAAAATACAGTGTTGTTCATGGTGGCCAAACTGCGGTTGCTAGTACCATCAGGACCATTGAGTCAATTACTGAATTCTAAGTCAACATTTATGTAACTCACATTGATATGATGGGTCTATTCTAGCTGGCACTAACAATTGCATTTAGGCTAGCAATTCAGTGGAAGTGTTGCTTAACAACAATCCTTTCTTTACTTTCTATGACTGGTAGGATGTAGCTGTACAGCAGTAACAAGAAAATACTAGATGCAGCATGCTTCTCTTGTTGATGCCATAAAACCTATCATCTGAATCATGCTTGCTTTCCCAGAGATCCAGATGGGAAACATGTGGGCTTCCAGATGTTGAGCTGTAGTTCCCATCAACCTTAATCATTGGGAAGATATGATGGGAGTTGCAAGCCAAGTACATCTGAAAGCCCACCTTTTTTCCTGTTCCTCTGGTGAGTCTTGATCTCATGGATCAGGGAACCAGGCTGAAATGCTACCAGAAATTAAATGTATAAAGGGTAAGGCATCTTTCTAGGAACAGAAACTGTCAGTGTCCTTAACCCCAAGCCAGTCAAAATGTAATAGTTCTCATTGTGTTCTTGAGGTAAATGTAAGTGAAAAGAAAGAGACCATAGCAAAATCTTGTAAATATAGTTCTTCTTCGTGGTCTCTGTGCCTTCATACACTAGGAGCTTTAGCGCCTGCGCGGTAGCGTTCGGAAACTTCTAGAGCTTGTTCGCTTGGCGGGAACCCCTCCCCCACGCCGGTACTGCGCATGCTCCTCCCGCCGAGCAACGGTCTCTCCTCAGTTCTTTCTCGTCCGCCGCCGCGTACGGAAGGTTCTTCAGTTTGTTCCTCTCACGTTGTGCTTGGCTTGCTGTTTTTTCACGGTTTTACGGACTTTCGGACTGTCTTTGACCTCTCTTTCGGACTCCCCCTTCGGTTTTTCGTCTTTTTGGATTTCGGAGTTTGGCGTTCCTCGTCTTATGTCCGCGCTCTTTAAGAAGTGCGTGTCCTGCGGGCGCAAGGTTGCCCTCAACGACGGCCATAAGGAGTGTCTCTTCTGTTTGGGTGAGTCCCACAACATCCGGACTTGCCCAATTTGCCGGGATTTTACTCCCCAAACTCTCCGCAACCGCTCCGCGAGACTCAAATCTTATTGTTGGGAACAGTCTCTGCGGGCGATAGACGAGACCTCCACTTCCAAGATGGCCGACAAGAAGACGACCACGCCATCGACGGTATCGGCGGCTGCCGTTCCGTCCACCTCGTCGGTATCGGGCTCGGTACCGGCGAAACGCCGATCTCGGCGCTACCGAGGATCCCGAAGCTGTCGGCGGCTGCCAAGTCAGCAAAAGGATCCTCGACGGCGAGGAAGGCTGAGGCTCCCCTTACGGAGACGCCTGCTAAAAAGCGCCCTGCTCCGGACGGAGGCAAGGGCAAGGAGAAGGAGAAGAAGAAGAAGAAGAAGGAGAAGAAGCGCTCCCCGGCTGGGGACGTTCGACCTCCTACTCCTCCTCCTACTCAGCAGCCTTCCAAAGGGCGAGGCGAGTCCGTCGATCTCTCGGACGATGGGATTGAGGACGTTCCCCAACACCGCCCGGACTCGCCTGTGGCAGACCCTCCAACCCTGGTGGAGGAGCGCCACCGCCCTCTTAGCCGTCGCAGGTCGGCCGACCTGCAGCAGAGGGAGCCCTCTGCTTCTCCGGAGCGGCGTTCGACCTCCTTTAGGTCCCGGTCCCGCTCTTCCGAGCGTCCGGTGGCCTCGCCGCCTCCGAGGGAGACAAGAGAGGAACAACCTCGCTCGTCTGCCTCCAGATACACCTCGGCGTCCTACGTGGCCAGGTACGCGAGGGAATCTGAATGGAGAGAGCGCCCGGCCTCCTATCGGTCGCATTCGCCATCGTACCGGGATCGGTACCATCGTGGCCCGAGTCGCTGGGAGACCTTCCGGAGGTCCCGGTCACCTCGTCGACAGCGCGAATCGCGCTCGCCTAGAGGGGACGAGGCTCGGTACCGTCGACGCCGAAGCCGATCTCCGTCGGACCGCCGCTCCTTCAGCCGCTCTCCCTCTCCTCGATATCATAGGGCGAGGGAGCCTTCACCACGGTATCGGGCGATATCGCCACCTCCTAGGGTCACGGCAACGGCGACGCGCCCTACGGAGTCGGTGGTGACTGAGCGGGCTACGACGACGTCAGCCTGCCAGACTACCCCGGTCACCACCAAGAGGGTGAAGTCAGTGGTCAGCCATCCCAAGCGGGACGCTGCTGCTACCACCGCCCCGGCTGCGGAGAAGCCTAGGAAGGCAACACCTGCGGCGACGAAGGAGCCGGAAAGCGAGCGGCGAGAAGACTCACCGAGCTCGGAGTCGTACGACTCGAGCGCGGAGTCAGACGTGTCTGAGGCGGCCTCACAGGAGTCTCCTCCGCTGGGATTCGGGGACCCGATCCCAGATTCTGCTCCAGAGGACGTCCACCAGTTCTCTGCGATGCTGCTCCGCATGGCCACTACCCTCGGCCTTAAGATCGCCGATGCGGAGCCGGAGGACGACGATCCAGCCTTCTCCGTCTTCGAGGAGAAGCGACCTTCCACGGCCCCGCTGCCTCTCCTGCCCCGGGTATCCAGACTGGTGAAGGCCGCCTGGGATAGACCGGCCTCGGCTCAGCCGATACCGCAGCGGTTAGAACACCTCTACAGGGTGCAGAAGGATAACGCCGGTTATCTATTTAATCACCCTGTACCGAACTCTGTGGTCGTCGAGTCGGCACAGACAAAGGGCTCCGGCAGGCAACACACCACCCCGCCGGACAAGGAGGGCAGGAAGTTGGACGCCTACGCAAGGAGGTTCTATTCAGCTGCCTCCTTGCAGATCAGGCTGTCCAACACTCAGGCTTGCCTCGCGGCATACCTGAAAAAAGTGCTCGATCGCCTGCAACCGGCGATGGAGGCGGTACCGGAGGACATCCGCCAAGCCTCCTCCGTGATCTTCAATGAGGCTATCTCCATCGCTCGGCACCAGATGGCCTCCTCCAGGCACGCAGTGGAGATCGCCTCCCGGGTCATGGCGGGATCCGTCGGCCTCCGCCGCCATGCTTGGCTGCGACCGGCCGACATCCAGGAGGACACCAGAAGGAGGATTGAAGATCTCCCCTTCGACGGTGAAGGCCTATTCAATTCGTCCACAGACGAAGCTTTGGACAATCTCGTTAAGGCGAGACTGACCGCAAAAAAGATCGGGCTGCAGCCGGCCACGCAGGCCCGCAGGGCCTCCACCTTCCGCCCATCCTGGCGACGATCCTCCACCTCGTCGTTCCAGCGTTCGGCCCAGTCTGGACAGTCGAGACCGTCCTCCGGCTCATCGGCCAGACGCACGATTAGGCGGCGCCCGGCTTCGTCGAAGAAGTCCTCCTCCGAGACAAAATCTCGGTTTTGACGTGCCTGGCAGGACCCACCAATACCCACTCTTCAGCCTACCATCAGCGCTCGGAGATCGACCGACTCTCGCTCGACACCTAGCGGAGTGGCAGTATGTCACTACGGACTCTTGGGTGCTTTCCATCGTCCGTCTTGGCTACGCCATCGAGTTTCTCGATATTCCTCCTCGCGGCGTTTACTACTCCACGCCGTCGAGTCCGGCCCTCCTGGAAGAGATCCAATCCCTCCTCCAGAAAGGGGCGATCGAGCGGCTCCCGCAAGAGGCCAAGACCACCGGCTTCTTCTCCAGGTACTTCACGGTACCGAAAGCCGACGGTACCCTCCGGCCGATCCTAGACCTCAGAGGGGTGAACTACTACATCCGCCCCAAAAGGTTCAAGATGGTCACGATACCGTCGATCCTACCCTTCTTACATCGAGGGGACTGGTTCGCCTCCATCGATCTCCGAGACGCATACTTCCATATCGCCATTCGCCCGCAGCACAGACGGTACCTCCGCTTCGCAGTCGACGACACCTGTTACCAGTACAAGGTGCTGCCGTTCGGACTCTCGACTGCCCCAAGGGTCTTCACCAAGTGCATGGCCCCGGTGGTATCCTACCTGCGGACGAAGGGCGCTTCCGTCTTCCCCTACCTCGACGATTGGCTGTTGGTGGCGTCCTGCAAACAGAGACTTTACCACGACGTCCACATGACGTTGTCACTCCTGACCCGCCTTGGTCTACGGGTGAATCCGAAGAAGTCCCACCTCGAGCCGGCGAGGATCTTGGACTTCATCGGGGCGACGCTCGACTCGACCTCCGCCAGGGCGTACCTACCAGAGTCTCGAGCACAAACCTTGATCCGGGCCGCCGCTCACGCTCGTACGGCCCCGACGTTATCTGCGAGAAGCGTCCAGCAGCTCTTGGGCTACATGGCTGCGACGACCGCTGTGACATATCTCGCCAGGCTGAGAGCAAGACCTCTTCAACACTGGTTCGTCCGCATATTCGACCCCCTGCGAGACGAACAGACACTCCGACTGCAGCTGCCGGGAGACGTCCGCTCATCCCTCCGATGGTGGCAGTCGCGATGCAATCTCATGTCAGGGATGCCTTTCCAACAGCCGACACCGAAGGTGACGGTAACGACCGACGCCTCCCTGTATGGATGGGGTGCCCACTGCGGCGATCTCAGAGTCCGCGACAGATGGACCGACGACGAGACCGCTCTCCATATCAACGCGCTGGAGCTGCTCGCCGTCTGGAAAGCCCTACGGGCGTTCCGCCATGCCGTGGCGGGGCGCACGGTCCTGATTCTGACGGACAACACCACCGCCATCTGCTACATCAACAGACAAGGTGGGACTCATTCCACGACCCTGCTCGACATCGCGCTCGACCTGTGGGAATGGTGCATTCGCCTGCACACGCATCCCGTGGCGGTTCACCTGGCCGGGCAGGAGAACACCACGGCAGACGCCCTCAGCAGGGACACCTCATCCCATCACGAATGGTCTCTCTCCGGAGAGGCGTTCAGACTGATTCGGGACCGCTGGGGCGAACCATCGATCGACCTCTTCGCGACCAGGGAAAACGCGAAGTGTCGCCGATTCTGTTCCAGAGCGGGCCACGATCGTGCCTCCATCGGGGACGCTTTCCAGTTTCCGTGGACCGGGGAACTCCTCTACGCGTTCCCGCCGTTCCCGCTGCTCGGCCGGACGATATCGAAGATCCTCGCCGACCGAGCCGACGCGATCCTGGTAGCCCCGTACTGGCCGAGGCAACATTGGTTCGCACCCCTGCTACAAGCCGCACGAGACGACCTGCTCCGGTTGCCATCGACACCGGACCTGCTCTCCCACTCCGGCGGCCGAGTCCTCCATCCGGACCTGCCACGCCTGGCCCTCCATGCCTGGAGGATATCGCACTAGACGATCCCGTGCTCGGTACCGTCCTCGTCGCGGCCAGGAAGGAATCCACCCGTCGCAACTATCAATACAAGTGGCGACGCTTCCTGACCTTCGCTAACGAGAGGAGTGAGCCGGTATCGCCCGCGGGGCTCTCGACCGTCCTGCACTTCCTCCTGCACCTCCGGCAACAGGGCCTGGCGTTTCCATCCCTGAAGGTGTATCTCTCCGCGATCGTGGCATACCAACCGCCACGATCTGCTGCCTCGGCCTTCTTCAGGAACGATACCGTTAAGCGGTTCCTGAAAGGACTTCATCATCTCTACCCGCCGGTATCGCCGCCGCTACCGCCGTGGTCCCTCTCGCTGGTGCTCTCGCAGCTGACGAAGCCGCCCTTCGAGCCGATGGCGACCTCGGATGACAGGCTCCTGACAATGAAAACTGCCTTCCTGGTAGCGGTGACCTCAGCGAGGCGAGCGGGTGAGATCACGGCTCTTCGTTCCGATGAGCCCTTCACGGTCTTCCACAGGGACAAGGTGGTCCTGAGACCTGACATCTCGTTCCTGCCAAAGGTGGTGTCCAGTTTCCATCTCAACCAGGACATCATCCTGCCTGCCTTCTTCCCGAACCCGACGACACCGTTGGAGCGGTCCCTCCACTCCCTGGACGTGCGTCGGGCATTGGCTTTCTACAAGGACAGGACTGCTTCCTTCCGACAGACGCCGCATCTCTTTGTTTGCTATGGGCGACGTCGGAAGGGCCTAAAAGTGTCCACCCAGCGCTTCTCCAAGTGGGTGGTGAGGACTATTGAACTGGCGTATGAGCTCGCGAGGAAGCCTCCGCCAGTCCTGCTTCGAGCCCACTCCACCAGAGCTGTGGCTACTTCTGCGGCCCTCCTGCGAGGAGTTGACCTGCATGAACTCTGCCGTGTGGCGACCTGGTCCCAACCATCGACCTTCGTGCGCCACTACAGGCTCGACTGCCGGTCGCGCAGAGATGCCCGGTTTGGACGTGAGGTGTTGGCTTCCGTGCTGTAGGACCTGACCCGCCGTCCGACCGGTAAGCTACACAGTCTCCTAGTGTATGAAGGCACAGAGACCACGAAGAAGAAGAACAGGTTGCTTACCTGTAACTGTGGTTCTTCGAGTGGTCATCTGTGCCATCATACACACCCGCCCTTCCTCCCCTCTTTCTCAGGTCCCTGTAGGTTCTACGGCGGACGACAGAACTGAGGAGAGACCGTTGCTCGGCGGGAGGAGCATGCGCAGTACCGGCGTGGGGGAGGGGTTCCCGCCAAGCGAACAAGCTCTAGAAGTTTCCGAACGCTACCGCGCAGGCGCTAAAGCTCCTAGTGTATGATGGCACAGATGACCACTCGAAGAACCACAGTTACAGGTAAGCAACCTGTTCTTTTTCTTTATGTGTCACCCCCTCCACTCAGTTGACTGGTATTTCTTCTATCTTAATTGCAGTGCACAACTGGAGATCCACATTTGTTTAAAGAGATTCCTGGGAATTCAAATGTATAAGTCTAATAAATTCCCCGAAACGATTAACAGGATAGGGTTTGTTGGTGATAAAAATCACTACCAACTATAGTGAATAAAAGGTTACATTTTGCTTCTTAATTTGCTGAGCTATTGAGAAGAGATACAAGGTTGCTACAGGAAAGTGAACAGTGAGTGAAGAGAACGAAGCGAGTTTATTCCTGACTCTTTCATCAAAGCAAATATGTATTTCATCTACTTTGATCATCACCACCTTTGTCTCTTTGGTTTTACCAAAACAGAGAGGCTGTTCTAGAGTCGCTGTTATCTGATAGCGAGTGAGCAATTCAGATAGATTTGAGGAGCAATGTATCCCACCCCAGATTCTACCTCAGGAAACCCCACCACTGCACCAGCAATTGGAAGCACATAATCCCGATGGATGTTTTCTGAGAAGTGCTTTCTGCTGTCAAGTAAAGTGTGCAGTGAGCATGCATGAGGCTTTTTTTGAGGGAGAGGAGCAGAGGTTGCTGCTTCTCTATCAAATTCATCAACAGGAACACAGTAATGGGGGCTCCAAGTGGCCCCTACTGTAGCCCACAAGTTGCCCAAGCCTACCCTTATCATTAAATGAGAAAAGTCTGAGTAAAAAGATATTGATTGGAGCACTTTTTCTGTTTTCATAGGGGAAGCCATGCCTGTCGTTAAGAAACCTGGCAGTACTGTGATTGCTGGATCTCTCAATGCACATGGCTCTGTGCTTGTGAGTGCAACTCACGTTGGCTCCGATACCACCCTGGCCCAAATTGTGAAACTGGTTGAGGAAGCTCAGATGTCAAAGGTAAAATACACCTATTTACTGGCTTTTGGCTTTTCAATCAGAGTGTTTATCCTGGCCCTAGACATCTGTACCATGTGCAAAGCTTTTAAATATTCAAACCAAGGGTAGATGTAGAAATGATGCCTGCAATGTTCCATATACTGCCACTTATAAAGTCTTGCCTGAATCCAGTCAGCTCTCCACAACACTTCTCCAAAACTAGCCCATGCTGTCTCAATGCCTGCTTTCTTTCTGAAGCCCCATTAGTTGTCCAGCTCAAAAAATGTCTTCAAGCAAGGAAATGATGTTATCTTTCATACCCACAATTATAATTGATACCACTACCATGGGTCTATTTCTATGGAATCTTGGGATTTTTACTTCTCTGAGACATTGAGCTCTAGTGCTTCTCAAAACTAGAAATCCTGGGATGCCAGAGAATGCAGCCATGGCAGTTAACATAGGATCGTAGTGCTATAACAGTATACTGTGAAAGATACCTATGTCAAGCAACTGGGTGGCCTTTAAGACCACCTCACAAACTCTGTGATTCTGTCAATATAGTCTTTTCCAGTACAGGGAATATAAGTCATTTGTTGTGAGTCTGGATAGCCAATGGGCAGAGGCATCATATGTCACTGAGAGTAGAATGTGCAAAAGCCAGTCCTTTGAGAGACAGAGGCCAGTGGGCCTTGATGATTATATTGCCAAAGGTCCATGTGAAAGTTGCTGAAATTGGACTTAGAGGACCAGCATCAGTCACAGGTCCTCTTTCTTGCATCCTTCTTTTGCCTGCCAACGGGCCTGAACCACCATCCAATAGAGCAAGGATGGGCAGCTGTAGACCTCCAGATATTTTTTGGGATGACAGTTCTCAATTTGGCTATGCTGGCTAAGCCTGGTGGGAGATGTAGGCTAAAGACATACTTGTCACTCGACGTGATGATCTGTAGTCATATATCCTTCTTTGAAGTGTGTAAACGTAAAGTTAATTTACTTTCTGAATTTACAGGCACCCATCCAGCAGCTGGCTGACAAATTCAGTGGATATTTTGTCCCTTTTATAGTGATCATTTCAACTGTAACTCTGATAACGTGGATTGCAATTGGATTTACGCACTTTGATATTGTACTGAAGTACTTTCCTGTAAGTACTGTTTATTCATTGTATGTGTCCTCACATGCATGCGTGTAGACATACCAAGTAAGTTGCATGTGGAGACACATGCACATACAACTAAAGTTGTTCAGGATTGTGTTGAATATAATTCTTTTTCTGCTACTCTGTGGAGAGGGCTGACAAGAATACAGGACCTGATTTTTTTTTGTTCCAGATCATTTAGGGGAACACTGGAGTTAACACCTGGGGCTGATCTGTTCATCACTTGAGAGTGTTGTCTGGCTTGGGTTCCCAAAAAGACCCACAATCATACAAAGACAGGACAATGAGAGACAAACTGTTGTTATTGTGTACCTTCAAATTGTTTCTTATGACAGCCCTAAGGTGAACCTGTCAAGGGGTTTTCTTGGCAAAATTTGTTCAGGGATGATTTGCCTTTGCCTCCCTCTGAGGCTGAGAGAGTGTACCTTGCCCAAGGCTACCCAGTGGGATTCTATGGGTGAGTGGGGATTTGAACTCTGCTCTCCAGAGTCCTAGTCCAATGCTCAGATCACTACCCTGCGCTGAACTGTAGGTGAACAATAGTCTTCAATTTCCTAAGAGGCTACCATAAAGAAGAGAGAGAATAGCTTCTTACCAGGGAAGGTCACAGCTGGAGGCAAACAGTGAATAAGCAGGGAATAAGTAACATTTTCTAACTATAAACTGAGCAATAACACACACAAAGACTGTAGAGACCATTCTACCTTGGATGAATGTGGTAGGAGCAGTAGTAATTAGAGAAATTCCAAGACTAGGTTCTCTTGTGTGTACTAATTGTAAGAGTAATGGAGAGAGAGAGAGAGAGATAATTTTCAAACATTACTATAGTCATTTGGGTTCAAATCTAAAGTACAAATGACAATTAAGAATGTGAGTGTGTGTGTGTGTGTGTGTGTACTAATTTTTTAAAAATATCATTTAATGTTTAGTATTGCTAATGTGTGTGTGGATGTGTCTTCAAGTTGCCTGTCAGCTTATGGCGACCCCAGTAAGTTCTTTCGGTTTTCTTTGGCAAGGAATACTCAGAAGTGGCTTTGCCAGTTCCTTCCTCTGAAATATTCCAGCCCATTTAATACCACTAGATTTCCCTGCAAGTAACCATGTCTTGTTTTCCCTTCTAGCATCACAATGAACGCATCCCAAAAGCAGAAGTTGTCCTCCGATTTGCTTTTCAGACCTCCATCACAGTGTTGAGCATTGCATGCCCTTGTTCATTGGGTCTGGCCACCCCAACGGCTGTTATGGTGGGCACTGGAGTTGCTGCACAGAATGGTATTCTCATCAAAGGTGGAAAACCCCTGGAAATGGCACACAAGGTTAATATCTTATTGATAATTTTATTGCTATTTAGCCCCAAGCTGGGGATTAATAGCCATAACCTTTTGCTACTTTTGAAATATTATTATTAAACAAATCTTAAGAAGGGCTTACAGTGTAATTCACTGTACGTCTTCTTGAAAGTAAACCCTTAGGAATTCACATGGCCTTACTTTCATTAAAAAAGTTTTGGATTTGTAGTCTTACTCTTAAATTAATAAGATAAGTTCTTCTCCAGGTCCTTAGAGTGCAGGTTTGTATGAGGAATAGCACAGCCTTCTGGTCTTCACAAAGACAGATAGGGAAAGAGTGTTGAAGGTTGCTGAAGGCTGTCAGCTTACAACAATCCCATGAATTTCACAGGTTTTTCTTAGTCAGAGGGTACTCAAAGATAGTTTTGCCAGTTCCTTCCTCTGAAATGTAGCCTACATCACCTGATCTTTGGTGGCAGTCTCCTACCCAAGTGCCCAGACTGTTTTTTGGAATTCCTGGCATCACCTGCAACCGTTTATTCCCACCCTGAGCTGAATTTCTTTCTAATTCTGAGACATATTGATACAAAAAAACCTTCTCTTCCTTTATCTTATTTTTTGTTGTTTGTAGTTATAATGCTATAGTGCATTATTACATCAGGAAAATTGCACTTTTGTGCAGTAACATTAGAACTCTAAGGAATTTTTTAAAAAATTGGGAAGGAGAAAATTTGCCTCTCACACACTAAGGTTACATCACCAGACTATGTTTTGTTTTTTGGGTGGGGGGAGTACTCGTTTACATATCTGAGAAATCACTACAGACAGCCCTCTCAAAAGAATGAAATGAGTGGACTGAAGGTGGCATTTACTGGCAAAACCCAGAAAGTTATACTGTGAGAACTCATACTTCTTTAGACCAATCTGGAAGATCCTAGAGGAAAAAACTGAGAAAAGTTGTTGATGGGCTTTGTCTGGGATAAGATAATTTACAGTCAACCCTCCACATTCACTAGCGTTAGGGGCACAGGACCTCTGAAAGTGGAAAAACCATGAATAACTCTAGGCCCTCCCAAACCATACTTAACACAAAAAAAAGCATGATCATCATTTTTTAATATATATTTTTAATAAAATTTACATCACTTAAAATTGCAATTTCTTCCATTTTTTATATACATATTCCTGTTCTTCCTTTGCTTCCCCCCCCAACATTCCATTTTAAATGCGCTTCCCCAAAGTTACACCTTAATCTTAGTATTTTCCTTATCCATTTCCCAGAAATATTCTTTTCTATTCAGTATACTTATTAGTAATCATTACTGAAAGTAGTTTTGTTTTGCTATATACCATTATTTTGATTTCTTACATCATCTTTGATCTATATCATTCATTTTTTATCGCTTTATCTATTTTATCTCTTTTTCTATCTTTTCTTTATCCAGTCTAATATGGGTTTCCATTCTCTTTCAGTTTGCTGAATCGTCTTATCCTTTAACAAACATGCTAATTTATCTGTTTCTATCATGTCAATGATCTTAACTTTCCATTCCTCTGTGGATGGAATTATTCCACCCTTCGAATGTTGTGCAATACACAGTCTTGCTGCCATGATCATATATAACAAGATCTTTTTGAGTTCTTTAGTTCTTTATGATCACCAATCATATTCAGTAAATATAGTTCGGGTGAGATTTTAAATTTTATCTCTAATATTTCTTGAATATAATTATGTATCTTTCGTCAGAACATGTTTACTTGCTTACATGTCCACCACGTGTGGTAATATGTTACTGTTTCATTATTACATTTCTAGCACTTTCCACTTCCCATCTGCAATATCTTTTTCATTTTCAATGGTATCATATACCACCTATAAAGCCTTTTGAAATAATTTTCTCTCAAGTTCATACTGGGAGTGAATTTTATATCTTCCTTCCATGTTTTAGTTCATTTCTCGATTTCTATCTGGTGTCCTATGTTCTGCGCCCATTTTATTGTTGTCTCTTTGATTGTTTCTTGTTCTAAATCTCGTTCAAGAAGTAATTTATATATTTTGGAGACTGCTTTAGATTGATTGTTAACATCTTGTCCAACTTGTTTTTACTGATTTCAAAACCTAATAGATTTTTATCCATATTAAATCTTTCTCTGATTTGTCTGTATGGGAACCAGTTCATTTCATCTCCCTGTTGTTTTAATTCCTCTGCTATTTTCAGTTTAGAGATATTTCCTTCCCATTTAATGAGATCTGAATATTTAAGCAACTGGCCACTTTTTGTCGGGCTTATTTTGAAGGCTTCTTGAGGGGAGGCCCATATTGATAATTTCATATAAAATTAATGATGAACTTTCTTCCATATTCTTATTAATGGATTTCGATGATCACCATATTCTACCCACCATGGGTTCCTCTGAGGCATCAGGGTTCCTTCACAAGGTAGAAGTGGGTGGCTGGTGGGGCTTACTGCCACCTCCACTGCTGCCTCACATCATTTTTAATAGAGACTTACAAGCCTCATTTGTAGTTTCTCAGTCTCACAGGGCTTGCAGTCCCTATTAAAAATGGCATAAGGAGGCAGCAGAGGTGGCAGCACATAATCTGTGAATAATGAAGTCTGCAGAAGTGAAACCTGCAAATGTGGAGGGCTGACTGTATTCATAATTCTTTCACTGAATAGTCTTCAGACTTCAAATAGGGAAGAATAAAAATACATGAAGAAAATCTCTGGCAGCTTTTTTATGCAAGAGACATCCTTCTGTAAATTACCCTTCCTTTGTAGAACTTCAGAGCTCAACTCTTGGTGTTTTGCAGGTTAGGACAAAAGACAATAATCTGCATGATTCGTTTCTTGCAGATAAAGACAGTGATGTTTGATAAAACTGGGACTATCACCTACGGTGTTCCAAAAGTCATGCGGGTCCTCTTGCTTGGAAATGCAGGAGCTTCTCTCTCTCTAAAGAAAGTACTTGCAGTTGTTGGCACAGCAGAAGCCAGCAGTGAGCATCCTTTAGGAATGGCTGTCACTAAATACTGCAAAGAGGTATGTCTTTTAATCAATGCTTAATCCTAGTTCAGAAGAAAAGTTCTGCCATATGTAACCTACAATGAAACTGTTAGACCCTGTCAGAGGCCATTTGAAACATCTTATCTCCTGCCTGAACATCAGGCCAGAGAACATGTTTAATGCTTGGCTTGGACAAGGAATGGAGAGGTTGCATTTTCTCCTCCCACCAAGCTGCTTGGGGATGCTGCTTGCTGAAAAGCAATGCCACAAAAATGGTTCCTTCAGATGTTACAGATAACTGAAAGATCAGAGAGACAGGAAGATCATCAGGTAGTCTTCTTCAATTCATCCTTGGTCTTCAGACACAAGGATCTCTAGCTCAGAGCTACTGCCATGCTTCCTGTTGACATCGATACCTTCAGAGCTTTGCTGTTACCTTGCTGTGTTACCTTGATTTCTGGGGTCCCTTGGGGGATACCTCTATGTGCTCAACGTGATGGGGAATGGAAACTAGCCAGAGCATGAGCAATAGCAATGCGAGAGGCAGGGTAACCTCGCGGGGTCTTTTTACCCAGTTTTTATGGGATCAGGCCAAGCCAAAAAACCAAATGAAAATGTCTAATAAATGATTTTATTGAATGAAAATCTCACGCACCAACGCAATCACTCACACACACACTCAAGACCTATTAAGAAGCAAAAGAGAGGAATCTGGATAGGGGAATATTGAAGGAGTTGTAGCTGGGGTAATACTGTACCTTTTCCTGAAGTCCTTGATCTGGGAAAGACAATGAAGAAGTAGAGCTCAGCACGGAGAGGGCTGAGGGGATTACTCAATGGACGGAGAAACGGTATGCTGGGATGACTGGGAGTGGTCCAAAGAACCGCAACAGGGACTGTTTGTAGGGGAAAAAGTACCTGGAGGGCTAATCCTTTCCCAGGGAGAACAATGGGTGTTGCAATGAGAAAGAAGCTCCACAGTGGTAACTTCATTTGCGTGATGAGATTACAGGGTGTTGCCAAAGTCTCAGGATCTTCGGCTGCATTGGGTTGTGGTGTGACTTCATGTAAATGGTCCTTGCCTGATAGGATATTGCTCAGCTTGGGGCAAACATGCTAATCCCCTCAAGTCGGCTTCTCAGGGGCTGAGGACCCTTTGTTTACTGTGGGTTTGCACAGCTTGAGGTCTCCTGGGGCTACATGACAGGGGATTTTACTGGCCTGACCTGGTTTTCAATCATTCGACCATTGCTGCCTACATGCTTATCTGGGCGACCTCTCAGGCACATAGAATCATATTTTAATATCAAAATTGTAGACCACAGGACAGAGTTTTCCAGTGGGTAACACTAGCACCTGAGGAAACACCCAAGGATGAACATACAGTGGCAGGACATTTCCTTCCTGATGGCTCCCCTCAACCAAGTTGTGCCTGAAATGAGGCCTCTAAGTCCAGCCATACTGGTTCCCCAGTCCAGATATTGTGCTGCAAGCCACCAGGCCTATGGGCCTCCAGCTTGAACTCAAGAAATGTCCCTCCAAATGGAGTGCAGCCTGGGACAAGAATCAGCCTCATGAGAGATGGCTGCATAGTGAAGCAGTGGGCATGTTTTCTCCTGCAGCACATTTGCATTTTGTTCAGAATAATGTTTCAAGCCAACATAGGCTAAGATACTGCATTTCTGAAAGGTGCTGTGCAGCAACAAGGGGTAGAAAGAATATTTTATCGATGGGGAAGGTTTTTTCCAGTGTCTGAAAAACCAACAAGGAAAGTCCTCCTTAAGATGCATTCTCAGTTCCCTCACCTCACAGTCCTTGAAAAGACTCTGCTCCTAGTGTCAACAGGGCAAGCAGGTACAGGAGACTCCAGAAAAAGTCCTGGAAAACTGCAGCCTCCAGATATTTGACTCTTTCCCCTGCTCCCAGATGCTGCATGTGGTAGGTGAGAGTGGAAGCCTGTAGAGAATCCTGGAAGGCTATAGCCTTCCAGATCCTTGACTGCCTTCCCCCAATCCCAATGCTTTGTGGGGGCAGGCAATGGGGATTCCTCTGACTGCCAGAGACATTCTTACCACATGAGTCCTCTTTGAAAACTGTATAGTTTTTGAAGATGTCTGGAAGTAGGGAGAAAATAAGTTAAATTTTCTGTTCTCCTTTGCGGGAATAAATCATTTAACACAGCACATCCCTAGCAGCAGCCAGTGAAGGTGCTTCCCTCATATATTACCTGTACTTGGACTAAGTCATACTCTCAAAGTGAACAAGGTGAGGACCCATCATCAGGAAGGGGAAGATGGCTAATGTTGAGAGGCAGGAGATTAGAGCTGGTGATCTCTAGTTTCCCTTGGTGGGTATTTCCCAGACTTGGGCTAAGTTTGCACATGTATTTCCAGCATTCATAGTCTAAACCAACTATACAACCCGAAGAGCATAAGATGGTCATAGTTCAGTGTGTATGCAGACTTGTACAGACTTGTATGCGGACTTGTACACACATGCACACTCCAGTGAGCATTTCACAGAACTCAGTGAGCCAGGAAAGGAATTACTGCTCCCTTTTGAAATGGCCTTGCGTTGTATGTGCAGATATGCCATACCATTATTTTCCTGCTATAGCTCCAGGGCAGAGCTACAGCCACGCTGGCTAGGGAACTGCAGCCCCAAATGGTGACTTATCCAAGCACTTCTTCAGCCTAGCTTCCTTCATCTGTTTATTGTTCTCATTCATGGTTCAGGCTGACTGCCTGGTGCCTTAAAATTAAAGTGAAACCTGAGATAAGTGTTCATTCTCCTGATTGTGAGGATGAAGGCTGACCTCACACTATCCAAATTTTCTAGAAGAACCCATTTTCCTTCAAGTTTAAACCCGAAGAGAAGATTAACTGTAGAAAGTGCAATGAATATGCTTTCTTAATGGGCTCACAACCAAAGTTATCTTTGTCACCATTGCAGCCTTTACTTAAAGTCAAGTTAGTGCTACAGATTGGTTATAAATATTGTTCAAAATAAAGAGACTGAAATATTGATCAGAAGCTTTACAAATATCTGTTACAAACTCAGCCGGAAGGCATGGATCCTCCCAAGGAAACCAGGGGCCTGACACACTTGGAAATGTTTGTTAATATGTGACAGTAGTGAGAATTTTCTACAGTCACTAAGCTTCTGCATCAGGCCCCAGGTCTTGGGTTGTCTTAAGGCAGGGTTTAGCAAGCTACATAGGCTGCACAGTTCTTGCCCCTGTCTTAAGGAAACCCATTTAGGTCTATATTTTAGACAATCTTTATATAGCTTCCATTTGTGCAGCACTTTGAAAAAGCAAAGGTTTATTTAAAACCCTAATTTTTGCAGGAGCTTGGCACAGAGATCCTAGGGTACTGCAAAGATTTCCACGCAGTTCCTGGATGTGGAATAAGCTGTAATGTCAGCAGCATTGAAGCTGTTCTGAGTGACTCTGAGCAACATTTTGGTGAGACTGACAGAACTGACAGAACACAGCAGAGTTTACAGCCTCTGATCTCAGACTTGGGAGGTAAATAATACATTGAGGGGCTGCTAAATTAGTGGTTCCTGAATCATCCAGTTAATCATATATTTGTTTCAACTGTCATCATAGTTGTAGAACCTTGAGATATTTCAGAACCAACGTTCCTCTTTCCGTTCTCTGTAGTATAGACTTTGTCAGAGGTCCATTGCTTACTTCCATTAAAGCTATGGAATTGATCAGAAGAAACACACCCTGATGAGTGGACAGGGTGTGCTTCTTCTGATCAATTCCATAGCTTTAATGGCAGCAAGCAATGGACCTCTGACAAAGTCTGTACTGCAGAGAATGGAAAGAGGAACTCTGGTTCTGATATATTAGCTGATCTTGAACAGAAGTGGTGTTGCTTAGGAAGGCTTAGCAAAAACATTAATTTCATGGGTTTCCAAATCAAGGTTAGGAGACCAGTACCATATTACAAGTCACTGTGTCAAATCCATATTTTCAGGAACTTGGAGTAGACTGAATATGAATATGAATATTTGATGGACTTTAGGCATTCTTAAGACAAAATAGCTCCTGCTTGAATGTTTCTAACACCAGGCTAGTCTGATCTGTCTGGTGGGCCAGAGGACAAGTGAGCACAAGATTTTGTGTATGTATGTATATATGTGTGTGTGTGTGTGTGTATGTATGTATGTATGTATGTGTGTGTGTGTGTGTGTGTGTGTGTGTGTATATATATATATATATATATATATATGATAACTAGATGCACACGAAGAACCATTAATTGATATTTTAAAACGAGAAGCCAAGTCTGAGAGTATTTTGATCCCAAACAATCTCCCTGAATGGGATTTTTCATCAGAAGTCCCTTCTAACATCCAAATCCAGGTCAGGAGTAGCTGATTCCCCATCTCATCCTGCTTCCTTCATGTTCTTATTTGTACATCCTCGATACTTGCTGAGATTCAATTGTTAAACATTATTAGTGTGATTTACTATTACTGCTGAGAGAGACAACATGTAATGAAAGCAAGATCTTTCATAAGAATCTTGTGATTTATATGTTCCACTAGAGAACTTTGGATACTAGTGTGTGTGTGTGTGTGTTTTACCCATTGTCCTACTTAGAATATATGTGCTTATTGTCTAATAAAAATGTTAAAAAAAAAAAAAAGAATATACGTGCCTATCTGCTTCAGGTATTGTCAATCTATGAAAGGCTGTCTGCTTCCAAATACCATAATGTTCAGAATATCTTCAGTATAAGCTAGCCAAAGGAGGAAGGACTTATCAGTACCCACTCCCCAGTATTTCACAAGAAAGCAGGAATCACTAAGCTACTTGGGCAGCAAGGGTAATATTCACAGTGCCTGTTAAGCGGGTTCTGTGAGGCAGCTGTGTCCTTCTCTGTAATTTGTGGAAATGCTTAAACCATTTTAAGTTTTCATGCAACTGTATTTCTGTACTGGACAGATGCAGAAGTCCCTCAGACTTACTCGGTGCTGATAGGTAATCGAGAATGGATGAGACGGAATGGCTTGCACATCTCCAGTGATGTCCATGAAGCAATGACAAGTCATGAAATGAAAGGGCACACAGCTGTGTTGGTGGCTATAGATGGTACTCTAAAGATACTTAAATATACCTTTTGTCTTCTGTAGTAAACAAGAAACTAGATTTGTCATATGATGGGGTAGAGTGAGCAAATGCATAAAGCCTGTGGGCCAGTTTTTGACCCTGGCCAAAGTTTTTGACCACTAGGGCACTTAGAAGTCAGCACCTGGCTGAATATTTTCTTAAAATCCAAAGAAATAGAAATTGGAAGTAGTTTCATGGTGTTATGGGTTTTCTTTTGCATTCTTGGAAACTGAAGGGGTGGAGAGTGTCAGCATCAAAAAAACCCTGCAGAACCACTATCCCCGGAAGGCTCCAGGAGTGGTAAATAGCTTTGGAGGCAGAACTTTTTCAAGGGAAGGAACCTTGTCAGGGTGGCAGAGGGGGCCCGTGGCCCATGAAAAAGGACCACAGGGACCACATGTAAGTGAGCTTTGGTCACTTTGGTCACTGCCATAACAGGAAGGAAGAAACAGATGGATTGCAGGGGACCTCAGTTGGCCAAAACTGGTCTGGTGCAATGCTCTTCTGTTTTAAAGAACTAAGGATGTAAAGACAGGTGGGGGAGGAATGCATATAGCATTTCTGTATGGAGTCACTTGGTTTTGGATGCTAAATAAATAGGAAGGCACTCTAGTTAACTCAGTTACGTAGGTCAGCATCTGAATGTATGGTGGTGAGACCCAGCGTGGTCTAGTGGCTTGAGACCAAGGTTCAAGTCCCCGCTCAGCTATGGAAATCCAGTGGGTGACCTTGGGCATGTCACATACTCTTGGCCCCAGAAAACTCCATGATAGGTTCACCGTAGGGTTGCCATAAGTTGGAAATGACCTGAAGGCACATGACGACAACATACAAATGTCAGGCATTGATACTAATAAATAAATATTTGTGTTTGATTCTTCAGGTGTACTTTGTGGCATGATTGCAATAGCAGACACAGTCAAACCAGAGGCAGCTCTTGCTATGCACACATTGCAGAATATGGGAGTAGATGTGGTACTTATTACAGGAGACAACAGAAAAACAGCCAAAGCAATTGCAACTCAGGTATGCTATCTGATAATTGGTCTTTTGATTAACTAACTGAATTGGGAAGCTGACTCTTGCTTGGATATTATTTGGGGTTTTTTAAACTTTGTATGTAAAAATAACTTGTATCTCAGAGCTGAAAGCCTACATGGCAGGATGTTCCCATGTATCCAAAGCTGAACCATGCTAATTAATGTAAATCAAGATTTATGAGATGTGCCAATATTGGTGACGATGTTTTATTCTATCCTTTCTCAGGAGAGGAGAGGAATATACACAGTCTGTTCTCTTAGCCCCATTAAATAAGACAATAACCAAGTGAAGTAAATGAGGGAGACAGGTGATGACAGGCCCGAAGTTACCCAATAAACTATGTGACTGACTGGAAAACTGAATCCAGGTTTCCTCAGTGTTGACACTCTCCCAGGAAATACACAGTCTCTGTGCTGCTGCCACTGTAATCTGTACAGCAATGGAATGGAAAAAATGGGAAAATAAAATAAAGATAAAAATGTACATTAAAAACACATATAGTCTATACATAAGAGAAATAACCATTTATGTGGTCATCTAATATAAGTTGTTTTTCAGAGTTATGAGATTCTGGTATCAGAAAAGGACATTCCTATCACAGAATACAGACTGGATTAAGTTGCAGTGTTACTCACTGGGAATGACAACTTCTTGAGTCCCAATAGCCATCCTAGGTGGTGGATTTTGAGTTTTATTCCAAAGAAGTCACATTTCCAGGCCCTGGTTTATTCTAAAATGGTCAATTGATCTGACTTTTATTGGAAAGATTTTTTAGAGGCTAAGCATAAAAGAGGGCAATCTCACTTAGAACTGTATTTTTAAAAGTAACACTTCCCCTTTGCAGTTTTTCATTTTTTTTCATCTACTGCAAAACTTACAAGAAGCTAATATCCAAAGTCTCTCTCATTTCTGAAAGGAAAGACATGCCCCTGATATTCTGGAGTTGTGTCCACAGTTGAGTAGTGTTGTCCCTCTAAGCAGGAGTTTTGAGTAAGGGATGTGTATCTATGTCATGTGGACCTTAGGGATGAACTAGTCACTCTTCAGTGTCTACTGGTCTTGGTGTCTACTGTTTGCAACCTCCAGATTTAAACATAATATGCTGCTGGCTGCTGGCAGGTATGAACAGAAGCGAGCTCTTCCTAAAGGCATGTGGTTGGCAGCAAGTGAGACAAGATGCTGGATTAAATAGATCTTTGGTCTGATCCAGTAGCAAGACTCTGTTCAGACATTTGCCATCCCAATTTTCAAGGTTTCCTTTTCTCCATTCTTCAAGATTTCTGAAGTCAGCCATCCTTGCCATTATTTTCTGCTTCATTTGTCCTAACACAAAGTATCTTTCTACATTTAGGTTGGGATCAGAAAAGTCTTTGCTGAGGTTCTTCCATCTCACAAAGTAGCAAAGGTCCAGGAACTCCAGACAGCAGGGAAGAGAGTTGCCATGGTTGGAGATGGGATCAATGACTCGCCAGCACTGGCCAGGGCTGATGTTGGCATTGCTATTGGGACAGGCACAGATGTTGCCATAGAAGCAGCAGATGTTGTTCTCATTCGTGTAAGCCTGTAAAATATAAAATGGCAAGGAGGTTTCTGGGATTTTTCCCCCAGAAGTTTTGGAGTCTATAGAACTTTAGGAACAATACAAATTATCCTGATTTTGTTTCCCCCCTCCCCTTCTTGATGCAGAATGATTTACTAGATGTGGTTGCAAGTATCCATCTCTCCAAGAGGACTGTGAAAAGAATACGAATCAATCTCATCTTGGCCTTAATATATAATCTCCTTGGCATACCCATAGCAGCAGGTAAGTGATGATTAGAATGGTTCTCAAGCGTTTGGCTTGAGTGTTGGCCAAATGGGAGATTGGCTGGATGTTAAGAAACATCTCTAGTAAGATTATGTTGCCTACTGTTAGGGCCTTTTTAAGAGGTGGCACAGGGCCTCACATATGGTGGCAGACACATGGAGGGAGGCACATCAACACTGGCATTTCTGCATTGTTGCCAGCTCATTTCTCTCAGAAGCCCACCATTTTGACTTTGGCACCTTTACATAATAGTTAAAGAAGCTGTGGGTTGAGGCCTTATATGAACCTTTTTCAGTACCCCTCTCAGTGCCTAAAAAAGGCCCTACTACAGATGGTAAGTGACATGACAACTGCATAGTAACTTGACATTCCTCCTGAATGATCCTTTAGGATAATTGTGAGAAGAGTGAGGGAAGAGAAAGACAGATGTAAGTTCCTTGTGTCATGTGATTTGGGATAGCATGTGGACTTATCTGGTGGTGATTGTGATGTTTCTGTTCTGCCTTTACTGCAAAAAGCAGGATTCAAATGGCATATAAAGATTAAAATAGGTACAGATAAAAGACATATGTAGGTTAAAATGTATAGAAAGTTATTGTTGAAATGTAATTAAACCATCTACATAATTTTTAAAAAATCAGTTAAACATCAGAAGAATTTCTTGCTCATTTGGTAACCTACCTCTCTCAAGCCCTTCTGCCATGACATTGACTTCTAGCTCTTGGTGCTATGACCTGACTTATCTTGGAACATGGCAAATGAAAAATCAATTGATAGATTTTTGGGAAAGTGAATCAGACTAATAGCTTTCTTCTATTAAAGTAGAACTTGGCAGGGCTAGGAAAAGGTTCCATTTAATAACTGAACTGATTAATTTTTCAGCTGCTTATAGAGATACTTATTTAAACAAATGTTCTATAATTATTGTGTGTTTTTTGTGCCTTCTTATGTCAGGAGTATTTATGCCTATTGGAATTGTGTTGCAACCATGGATGGGGTCAGCAGCCATGGCAGCATCTTCAGTGTCAGTATTGCTCTCTTCCCTGCAGCTCAAATGGTAAGTTTCGATGTGATTTTTGGGAGCCATAGCCAATGTGCATAACTGCAGCTAACAGAATTTCATACAGAATTTCCCTGAAGGGAATAGTAGCAACTCATTGATGATGGAGAGAGCTGGCGGCAGACAAGGGGTCTTAGGAAAAAAAGAGTGGGCTTCCCCAAGTAAGATCACAATAGATGGAGACAGGCAGTTAGTACTAAAAAGAGAAACATCAACACTGAAGCTATAGCTTCATCTGTTTTAATTTTTCCAGAATACTTCTGCCCTCAACTTAGTTTATATTGAGGATGATAACCAGATGCATTGAGAATGATGCAGAGGATGGTACAAAGCTGACAAAATGAATTTTAGCAGGGAGAAATATAAAGTTTAACATTCGAGCTAGTAAAATCTCCTGCACAAATATGAGAGAAGTGGCTTGATTGAGGATCTAGAAATCTTGATGGATCCTAAAGTTAACATAAGTCAACAGTGTGATGCTGTACCAAAAAAGACAGTGTAGTTTTAGGCTGCATCAGCTGAAGCATAATGTCCAGATTGAGGGAAGTATTCTGCTGTGGTCAGACTTCACCTGCAATATTGTGGCCAGTTCCAAGCACCAGTTTAAGAAGGACATTGGTAGGCTGGAATAAATCCAGAGAAGGGTGATCAAGATCTCAAAACTAAGCCCTACAAGTAATGGTTGAGAGAACTGAGTATGTGTGGGCTGGAAAAGAGAAGACAGTGGGGTATAATAGCCACCTTTAGAGATTTAAAGTGATGTCATGTAGAAAATGGAGAGAGTTTGTTTTCTGGTGCTCCAGAGGGCAGGATCCAAACCAATCAATTCCATTTACAACAAAACTTTACAACTGTACATCAGGAAGAACCTTCTGATGGTAAGCTGTTTGACAGCAAAATAGACTAGCCATGAAGTTGGTGGAGCCTCCTTCATTTGAGATTTTCACACAGAGGTTAGATGCCCATCTCTCATGGCTGCTTTAATGGTGGGTTCCTGCACTGGCAGGAGATTAGACTACATGGCCCATGGGATCTTTTCCAACTTTGTCACTCTGTCTGTTAGCAATACTTAAGGAAGGATTAAGAGAATTTCAAGTGCTTAGGTGAACTCCCTCTAGCCTGTGGTGATTTAAAAGGCAACAGCAACAATACATGAAAAAGAAACCAAACCTAGGAGGTCAATAGGATTTCTCTGAGGCTAGGATTTTGTATTTGGCCTATATGTCTTTTGCAGGGCTTTGCTACACTTTTTCCTCATAAGATGATTATCTAATCAAGGGCCGGGAAGACATCAGCTTGTGGGATGTATTTGATTTTCTTTTCCTTTGGAAACCTAGGCTCTACCTTCTTTTCCCTGAAGAATTAAAAAATTTTGAACTTGGGAACATTCACATAAAGGAACATTCACATTCCTACCTCAACTCTCCTAACCACTCTTCATTTCAGCAATGTGATCAAGTCAAGGAAAGTTGTTTTTGTGATTGTTAACCAATTGAGGGTCAAAAGTCCTAACAATCCACTAGAAATAACCATAGGTCCAGATCTGCCTTCTGTCCACCCATGATCTAGTCTACAAGATGTGGGACTGGACTGAAAGTGTAGCTGCTCTTCTTTGAGTGGTTGTCAGTGCAGCCCCCCATGTGTGTTTCTCTGCATCTCTTGGTGAGCTTTTTCTGTTTGGTTGTACAACAAAATCTAATTGCTGTTTCCCTCTTCTTTCCCTTTCTGTTTTGGGATAGGATATATACTAACACTGAGGGAAGCAAAATGGCAGCAGTCTAAATTTAAAAACATAGGCACACACATTTCACTGAGGCTAATGGTTTTCTATTCAAACATTAAAGCTGTAGGTATCAAACCCACAATATAGGTATTTTTTGAACATATCAGACTATGAGAACTTTACATTCAAAACTGAAGCTGCTAGCCATTTTTTTCCATTTAAGGGCATAGTTCAAATTATCTTGTTCATTTCTTATTACGGTCATATTAAAGAAGACAGAATGACTTCAAACCTAAGTGGGTCAAGGAACACATTATTGCTTTTATTGATAAGTCTACTGGCTATGCCAATTGTTGTATAGTCCCAATGTTTTCTGCCATTCAGAAGGCCCATTTTAAAAGTCATAAGCCCACTACCAGTGACACGTAGTCATTATAGTGGCCCCTGTTATTTGCAGAAGAATTCTTTGAGCCTTTAACATTTCATAATGTGTGTGTCTGTCTGCTTTTTGCAGCTACAAAAAACCAGATTTGGAAAGATATGAAGCACAAGCTCATGGGCGCATGAAGCCACTGACGCCTTCCCAAATTAGTGTTCATATTGGAATGGATGACAGAAGGCGAGACCATCCTAAGGCAGGTGCTTGGGATGATATCAGTCAAGTCTCTTTTCGCTCATTGACTTCAGAGAGAGCATCAAGACATTTGGGGGATTCTCTAAGGAATGAAGCAGACAGGTGGTCATTGCTTACAGACAGTCAAGATGAAGATCAATATATGTAAGAATGTCACGTTTGGCAGCTGATCTACAACATTCAGTGACAGGGTAACCTTATTTTGTGGCTGTTTCTCCACAACAGACTTGGCAGGTTTTATACTTGGCTTACAGAATGCATACTGTGAGTATGTGTGTTCTCTGTGATCTGACAAGAATGGAAGAAGCTGCCTTGAAGTAATCCAACCAACTGAGCTTCCTCTTAGGGCTCTGGATAAGGCATGTCCTAATCAGAATATGGATATCAAAGACTGTCCTAATCAGGCGTGTCCTAACCAGAATATGGACATCAAAGACTGTGTTTCCCACACATTTCATCTGTGTACCAGATGCTTCTCAAACATGGATACTTGTTTAACATGGGTTAATTTAAGAGATGAAACCTTGTGAACAGAAGGTGCTGGCAGGGTTACTGAGAGAAGTCAGGTGTTTGCTGGTTTGTATTATAAGAACTGAATTTCTTATAGGCATAGGGACGAAAAGTATGTCTGAGATAACTAATCAGGATGTTCCTTCTCCTTAATTGCACAAAATAATATTATATGAAGAAAGATTGAATGGTTGTAAGGGTGAGGTGCCTCCTGCTGAATAATTAGACTGCTCTAGAAGTTTAATTCCCCCCCTAAAAATATAGAAAATATATTTCAATTGCTTAAACACACTACTTTTATTTTGAACAAGGGCAAATAAAGATGGAAGTGCAAACCCTCTTACTCATTCATATTATGCCACTGGCTATAATGCTGGAACAGTTTTATCACTGCATCAGAACTTGATTCAGCAAGATTTAATTCCTCTTATTAATGCTACATCATGAACTCTGTGTTTAACCCATGATCTAGAGACATGGAGATGTCTAATAGGCTTCAGAGGACTGATCTGAAGATTTGAAATATGGAAAGTGAAACTCCAGTGGACATGGTGTTGGGGTTATATACCTTTATTCCACTACTTTTCCACCAGATGTCAGATTCTGCCTAAACCTCTCCTGCCCCTAGAAGTGAGGATTACTACCAACCTTATTGCAGTCCCCAAGACTAAGGTCTTTCCCTGATTCCCACCTCAGCCATCAATGTAAGGACTTCCTCCTGTCCCACCTGTGTGACCACCAACTGTGGAGACATCATGGGAATTTCCATCCAGGCATGAGAAAAGTGATGGATAGCAAACTGCTGCGCTATGGAGTGCATCAAAGACAAGAAGATGGCAGGCCATGGGTAACAAACAAACAAAGCTTTTATACTTTCAGGAACCTTATCTTTTCTACAATTGATTGGCTTACAAATGCTGAAAACAAGAAGAGCTCTCTGATGTGGTCTTCATCATTCTCTGACCTTTTACCCATACCTTGTAATAAAACCAGAGGCATCGCTGCTGGTATCTTGTCTGGCTCCAACCCCAAGTGTCATGTGCGGAGTTATCGCTACAGATGACCTGGGAGCATATAGGGTGTAATATCATTAGGGGGAAAGTATTATTTTTTTAAATGCATGCCACTTTCATTGTTCCACATCCAGCCACCCTCCAATAGCAGACATATAGATTGGTTTAGATAGCCTTAGACTTCTTGCTTCCACGCATTTTTTTAAGGTAATTTATCCTCACAACAAAGGGTTTTGTAAGACTGTATGAGTATTGGAGGGAGGGGTAATAGCATATAAGTGAGGATTGGTACAGTGAATGGAGAACCTACTGGAATCCTCTTACTCATTTACCATTGTTCATATCAAAGCATACGGTGTGAGCACATTCTGAGGGCAACAAATCACCCAAATATTTGGCATTGCCATTTGCAAAACATAAGGCGTGTGCATGTTTGGGCATCTCTCTCTCACATCCAGGAAGCCCCAAGCTATACTATCCCATTTTCCAATGCTGTTGCCAGCTCAAAAGATATCTGATCACCTGTTACCTTTACTGTTTATCACTTTGATTCTCTTGAACGTTTTTTGGTATTTTACCTGGCGCTTTGTGGTAACCCATTCAGCCTCCCAAGTATAAGAGTGACTGCTCACCCACCAATGGGGCAGTGAGACTTGGGGTGTGTCAGACCTTACATCACTATGGTGTTCGTAAATCTAACAGTCTGTCAAGCTTGCTGCCTTGACTATCTGCTGGACAGTGTTATATAGAGGATGTGAAACTTCTGTCCCCTTGGTGGGGATGTTACCTTGTTGTCTGGGGGTCCCGGGAGGGGCACCCAAATAACCAAAACACAAACACAATCCTGGGGAGAATTAGCTGGAGCACTCACTAAAGCTAGCGAGAGGCAGGGTGACTTAGCAGGGATCTTGTAACCCAATGTCTATGGGGTCAGGTCAGTCAAGCAGTCAGACGGTTTTAAAATAGCAAAAATGATGTTTTTATTAAAAGACAAACAAACAGTAAAGACACCACAGCCACACAGCTAATGGAAGAACTAGAAATAAGGATTTTCGGGGGAAATAGGTGATACGACACCTTTTCTCGTAGTTCTGAAGAAGCTGAAGATGGTAGGGAAGAAACTCAGCGTAGAGGCTGAGGGGAGCTCGCCAGACAAAGCGGCAGCAAGGCAGGATGGAAGTCTGGAGCGATCCGAACAGGGCAAGCGATCCGAGGTGTGCTGGCAGTAAGAGCGATCCAAGGTGCTCTCGGAATCGGGGGGTTTATATAGGGTGAATTATGACTGCAGGCCATGCCTTACTCGGTGAGAACAATGCAAGTTTGGAGCAGGACAAAGCTTTGGAAAAGGTCAAGTTTAACATGATTGGCTTAGCGCAGAATCAACAATAATGTACCCAGTATGCAAATACAAGGTGCTTAGCTTGGCTTTGTAAAACTATCGGAGCCGGGCGCCTTTGTTAGTGTTGCGCTTAAGCAAAAAGGCGCCTTTGTTAGTGTCGCGCTTAAGCAAAAAGGTGTTTGCAGGGAGGTCCCTGAAACAACGGAGTGGCTTTGTTCTGCCTGCCTAGGTGGAGAATGGAATGTCCAACAATTACCGGCCGCGCCTGTTTATGTGCTTGTCCAGAGGCCTCCAAACACATAGAGCGGGGTGACAGAGGAAGGCCGAATGGTTTTGATATAAAAAACAGATATCTAGTGCTATCCTGGGTAGGCCTGGGCCGAAGTAACAGGGAGTGCAATTAAACAGATCAAAGCCCAAATTTGGAAAACTGACAGAACCCAAGTTTGGAAAACTCAGTTTGCTCACCGTGAGGCTGTCTGTCTTTAGAAGTATAAGTGAAATAATCATACCGATAAAGAGTAGACTAACATGCAAACAAACTAAGTGTATCAAGATTGTTCAAATGTCTTTTTACCTTGCATCTGCTTCTTGTCTTTCTGTCATGAGCAGGCAGACATGCACAGCTCCCTTGCTGTCATCACCCGTCTGCTTTTTATCCAGTTCTCTTCTTAGCTTCTTCTGGCCTATCCTTGCAAGTCAGATAGCCATCTGAGGTTTCTTAATGGTTGTTCATAGATGCTCCTGGCTGTGCTGATTTTAAAAGTCAACAGCATCTTGATCTATTCCCAAAGTAACATGGGCACAGCACCTCTCAAGGCCTGGGGCACGGCTGCAGGTTCTAAAAGGTCTTGCATTGTGACCAAGGCAGTTAGGAGTTGTAGGGCATCATCAGTAAAGGACACCAGAAATAAGCCTTCTAAGGTAAAGTCAATAGTGACTAAGTTTGCATAACAAGTCTCTTCCGGATGAATTCATGGGGCTATCTTAGTTCATAAGTGAGCCCACTTTGACCACTGCCTTCTGTCCACTCACATCACAAATTTGGTGTGATCCCAAGGCTTCAAAGCTCCCTGCTGGAGGGTGGACAAAGTTGTCCCCAAATCCACTAGGCATCTCTCTTTTACTATGCCCTTCTCTTTCTGGTAGCATGACGCATTTACCCTTTTTTCTGTAGCACCTCCTCTTCCTCTTTGTGATCCCGTTCCTTGTGGATCTTTCCTCCTTTTAGTGGCTACAAGGAATGTCATTCTCTTCCTGACCTTTTTGTCCTCCTCTGTCTCTTTCTTCTCAAACTTCCTATTAAACACATTCATGGCAATGGCCACAGCTTGAGGCTTACGCAATCCCTCAGTGTCCTGTTTTGCGTTCAGGACCAACCTAATGTCTTTACATGCTTTGTCTTTGTATAAACCACATACTACCACCACCTGATTTGCATCCTCTGGAACAATATTTCCCTTTTTTCTTATAGCATCTATTGTCTCTGATAATGTTCTGAGAGATGTTCATGTTCCCCTTAAGAGATCTCAGTTATTTTACTCCAATTGGTTGTATGTTGGCCAGTCCCTTCTAAGACCAACTCCTTTATTTTGTTAATATTATACTGGCTCTGGGGTCTGTTGTAATTACATTCAAAACTTGATGTCAAAGCATACTTTGCAGCCAGTAGTATACTGTTCATGTATCCCTTTTTATAAATAACTGGCTTCAAAACAAGAGTGCAACACAGAAACTTCAAGCGTTCAATAGGACCCAATGCAGCACCCCTGAAACTTCATAAGTTTGGTTAGCAGAATAGGTCTGGTATTCTTGAGACAAAAACTTGGTATGGGACTAGACCCCCTTTATTCCCCGTGACAAAGGCTGATTTAATTGTCTTCCCTCATCTTCAGTCAGACACAACCACTTGGCTTCTGTCACCTTCCTCTTTTCTGTTTAGAAATCTAATGCCATATCTTATTTCCTCCAGCGGGTGGAGTTCTTAATCCATACATAGAGTTCTGGATGAGCTATGTTTCCAATTTATACCGGTAGCCTCTGCTCTTTTTGTTTCCCCTGCCAGCATGGCATAAAATTCTGGGATTCTCTCCCCTGGCTTTCTGGAACCTGGTGAGACTGGTCACTGGGGAGGCATCTACAAATTTGTTTTTATCTTCTTCATCAATCCTAAGTGGTGTTTGGGGTCCCAGCTGGGTATGAGTTCTGTAGCCTGTGTCTGGTCAAGTGGAACAGCTTGTTGATTAACAGGATTGGGAATTGGATGGGGGACACTTAAGGGAGTTGGGGAGGTGCCAGGTGCCACACAGAATACACTTTAAAGGGTATCACAGTGGATCTAAATCCCCCCTTCTCTCTCTAAGCTAGGCAGCATCCTTCTTTCTGTGTCAGCTGGAGGCAGCCCCTCTCTTCTGGTAGAGGATGGCTTCTTCCTCCCAAGCAAGGCATCATAAAAGGATAACAAAGAGAAAACACACACACACACATACTCCCACTCCCTTTCCCTATCAGCAAGCCAGGCACTCCTGCTTGTGCCTCCCACAGAAGAACAGAAGGAGAGAAAAGAAGAGCTGGCAAGAACCCTTCCAGGTGTTTCTGCTGCTCCTCCCTACTGTGTTCTTTCCCCCATCCTTTTGGGGCAGGGGAATTGAGTCTTGAGCCTGGAACCCTAGCCAAAGTTTGTAGGTGGCAAATCTACCCTTCATTTGGCTCTTGCGAAGTCTCAGTCTCTGCTCTATTGGTTTTTACTAGAGATCTGATCCTGCAGGAGTCTTGGAAGGCAGCCCAACTGGCTGTTCAGAGACTTCACGAATGCCATGTGTTCATTTCCAAAGTCCCTCCCCACCACCAGACATGACACTTACCTCTCCCTCTTCTTTGCCGCACCTGATCCATGGCGGTGGGGCTCACCTTATCACCCCACCCAAGGACTTGCAGCCAACTCAGCCCTGGTCTTCAGAAGTAAACTCACCCAGCTGCAAGTGAAGACTGTTTGCATTGTTCAGGCTCACAGGCGGTGTGAGACAGGTTGTGCCATCTAGGTCACCAAAACTGTCATGGGAATTTCCCTCCTTGGATGAGAAAAGTGATGGACAACAAACTCTGAGAGTAAAAAAGTTTATTTAAAGCAACAGCGCTGGTGAGCGCACCAACAACAAGAAGATGGTAGACCCTGGGTAACAAACCAACAGAACTTTTTTACTTTTAGGAACCTTATCTCCCCCCCACAATTGATTGGCTTACAAATGCCACATAGGAGGAAGAGAAAGCTGTGAGATGACTGTCTCACTATTGTACCCCCTTGCTAATTAAGCTCAAGGCACTTGGTCAGTACATGACTGCCTATCAGTGTTAGCCTTAGTACTAAGCACATTCTAAGCAACTCTAAGACAGAGCTCCAAGGCAGGGCACAACAGGCTCAGCAGGTTTCTTGTATCAGGAACCTCCTAGATGCCCTCAAGTTTCCTGCGAGAGCTAAAATGGAACTTCTGTCCCCACTGAACACCACCCCTCTTTATTTGCTGCTGCCATCACACACACCATGTCTGAAGCCAATCTTTATATATCTAGGATTCCTGGAGGCCAAAAGCTTATGATTATACTTTATTAACAGCAGTTGAAAATAACAGGTTAATAATTTAATACATTTGTATTTCACTCTCACCCTTTTCTGCTAGGTGAATCAAACACTTAGACACTACTCATTAATTCCTAAACCTGATTGACTGAGTCTCTCAAGCCTAATCCTCCATTCACTCACTTCACCACACCACGACTCTCTAACTGCTTAACTATACCAACTGTTATTCACCAATTGTCAACCACCAACCTTACTCAGATCTCACTCAGGCATGTTACCAATCACCACTCACTTCCAAAATTTCATTCTCTCAGCCCCTCCATAATATTTAATACATAAAACAACATTTTCAATAAAAGGCCATGACATCACACATGGCAATAAGGGAGTTATATAATAAACAATTAAATATTAAACCTTGACCTCATTACAATTGGAGTAAAATTTCTACTTTTTTTTTTTTTTTTTAAGAATGGAAGTCACCCTAAATCTTGAAAACAAGTCCAAGATCTGATTTATTTTGTTGACATATAAGATATTTACAAACTGAAGGACAAAATATTCTGGAGATGCCAATAAATAATCAAACCCTTATCCCATCCTCTTCACTTCCTAATCAAGGTGATCTTCAGATTAACCATTGACAAGTCTATTTGTTTCAGTACAGAGATCCAGTGTGATGTAATGGTTTGAGTGTTGAAGTACAACTCTGGGAGATCAGGATTTGAGTCCCCACTCACCCATAGAAACCCACTGGGTGACCTTGGGCAAGTTCCACTCTCTCAGTCATAGAGAAAGGCAATGGTAGCCCACTTCTGAACAAATCTTGCCACAAAAATCCTTTGAGAAGTTCACCTTCAGGTTGCCATAAATTGGAAATGACTTGAAGGCACAAAACAACAGCAGCAGCAACAACTCTATTGCAGTATGGTAATTAAAAAAAAATCTAAAATGATTCTCGCCAGTTCTCCAAAATACTCATCTCATGTATTGGATATAAACAATCCATTTCTGAATCAATGTTACCAGGCTGTATTCCCATGCTTTGATATGGTTTGATTCAGAAAACATACATTTAATTGGCATAAAATATAAATTATAACCTGCTGTGACTGGGAGCTAGCTGGCAAAGAGGAAAGTGGCTGCACACATGTGTTGCAAAACTAAGTCGGGATGAGACCTCAAGGCATGGTTAGCCCATAGCCAGGGAAACTCTCAGACAATGAACTTGCAGGTGTCCCTCTACAACTCAACCTTTAGAAACAATGGCACCAAAACTGCTTCCGTGGAAGGACTGATTGCCTTTGATCTTCTCCAGAAAAAAACTCACCTTTGTCCCCTCTCCTGTCCAGCAATTAAGGAGCTATCACAATTCCCATCAGTCCCTTTGTCACCTAATTAGCTTTATTATTAGCTTAACATTAACTTATCCCATACCGCACTGTTCATTTTCTGGACCCCATTTTTTACTCTGCCAGAGAGCCATTAATGCCTCCACCCTATAGGCAGAAATAGTGTATTTAAACTCCGACTTTGGACTAGCCAACTTGTAGTACTTTTGGCATACTGACCATCATGTTGCCACTACCATTTCTGATTTATACTACCCTTGGATTTCTAGTCTAAGCCATGATTGCTTCTTTGTTTTTCTTCAGATTGGTAAATATCACCCACTTTACCCTAAACTCTCGCTATCCAACCTTTCCTCCCTTTTCTTTCAGTTAGCCTCGTGAGATTGCGAGATTGCTCGGATTTTGTGTGTGTGCGCGCGCTTGTTAATTCCCCCAATAAAACAAACAAGCTTACTTTTTGGATCTCCAGCTGGTTCTTCCCTGCACTAGTACCAGTTGACATAGATGTAAAAGATCTTGTAAGGTTATTCCCCCTCTTACATTGCCTTGTTTCATGGAAGCACTGGCATCGCAGTTGGACCCCCAAGTCACCCAAGTTTTGGGGTAATATCATTGTCTTCCAAACCTCAGGAGGCCATATACTGGGTCTTTTGGAAATAAATATACAGGTGGACAGCTTAGTCTAGATGATCTGACAGACCATATCTTCCCATATGGGCTTGACCTGCTACACAGTGTTAGAAGTGCAACAACACTTACCACTGAAAAGTCAAGGTTATCTCAGAGAGGGCAGCAGTAATAGGATTAGATAGTTAGAGTGTCGCAAAGTGTCCTCTCTTCTTGTCTACCCATGCTGCCCCCTCTGGGATGTAAACTGATACTCTTAGGGTTTTTTTCCACCTCTTCTCTTCACATCAGTCCTCTCTCATCTCTTTCTTAGAATAATGTTAGATTAGATTAGCACGATGAATAATTTTCCTATCTTAGAATGATGTTCCTATAGTTTAGTTCCTTTAGCTTATAGCTATTGGTGTCTTTTCTCCCTAATTGGGATCTCCAACCACTGCATGCAGTCTCTGGGCATTTCCGCGCTGTACTGTTATAGTACTATTATTCCACTTTCAATATCCTGTGGAATTCTGGGGTTTGTAGTTTCCTAAGAGCTCTCTGGCTGAAAATACTCAATGCTCTTCCCTAAACTGCAAGCCCCAGGATTCCATAGGATGTTGAAAGTAGAATAGTAGCTCTATAACAATGTAGTGCAGAAATGGCCTCTGTCACGCAGATCTTCAGGAAAGATTGATCTATCAGTCCCAGCATCCTCAAAAAGATGTCTGATAGCCACACAAAAGAGGGGCTTCTTGGTGGAGAGCTTTGTAGAGCTCTGAAATGGTCTTCCTAACCAGGCTAGAACTGTCTTCTTCCTTCTCATTCTTCTGTTGGTGGGCAGAAACTTTTATATTCTGACAGGCTTTTAAGAACAGAATGTTTTTAAAGAAAGGGCTTTTAATAGGGAGCTGTACTGCTTTTGACTATACATTTTTAAGCTGTTTTTTCTTATTTGTAATTGTACATTTTAGACTGTTTTTAATGTTATTGCCAGTTAATAATTCTTTAATGTTAACTTTTTGTATGCTTTAGCTATGTTATATCTGTTTTAATTTGTAAGTTGCCTTGAGCCCTAGTTTTAGAGAAATGCTAAGATAGCTATCAGTAACATTACACTGATGTGAGATCTTAGTCCCATCTCTCTCTCTCACACACATATATTCACACACACACACACACACCTCATACTTCATCACATCATACATATTATTTCAGACTATCAAACAACTTTGATAAATCAGAGTTTCACTTCACTTGTCTGCAAACTTGTACATGAACTAAGAGCTTTCAATAATGATATTTATGACAACGCTTTCCAAAATTCTGCCACCAGCGATCATGCTGGCTCTGAATTCTGGGAGATGTAAACAAAAATTAACTTTCCTCAGCTCTGCTTGAACTTAAAAGAAGGGATTTCTTCTTCTATTTGAACCTAGCTGGGCTAGTGTTCTTTGTTTATCCGAGAGAAATAGTTACTAAAAGGAGCATGATTGAAGATAAAATGAAGCCACACTTGAGCACAATTTTCTGAAACAACTCATTAATGCCTGACAGGCTTCAGTGCTTTGCTAAATTATACCCAGTTTTTTAAAAACATTTCAGTGTTTCAAAAAATGTTTGTTTGCATTAAGTAAGAACTGTGTTTATACTGTGAAATTATTCTCTGCAGTGTGCTGACAGATTTACAATACAACAAAATACTGTTAGTACGTGATGTACCGTAGATTTTTTTTAAAAAATCACTATATGAAGAGACATTTTGGGGGAAGATTCAATCCTTGGTGAGAATAGTTGCACAGGTCTACCACAATCACAGTTCACAGGTGTCTTAAACCAGCACCTAAATAATGTGATCAAGTTTCTTTCAAGGCCACTATTTGAAACTCTGCCTTTAAAAATATGCTTCCTGTTAGCCATAATGTCATCCTGCAGCATCTCATAACAGGGACGAGTTCTTTCTGACCAAAGCAGGTTCCTTCCAAACAGTGATCCTGGTCAGAGCTTGAAAATATTACTTTTTGGAGTACAGCTCCCAGTAAAATTATTTCCGAGTCCTCCTGTACATAGAGTTTGGAAGCCAATTCGTTTTCATAGCATATTGTTACACATAATGTTGCCAGGTTTTAAAAAAACAGCAATAAGGAACAGTTGAAATGAATGACATATTAATGACAGGGTTGACTATCATGATGTAGCTACCTAAGTACCAAATGCAAATACTGATTTCAGTTAACCTAGTCGTGTATTTTTCTGTAAAATTAAAATATTGTCCACATTTATAAAGTACATGGTGCACATGGTTCTGCCTTTATGATGGGCTCACATCCAAAATATAGGAATTTTTGGCATATTGTTCAGTCTATATAAAAGAAAAAGTTTTCTAACCTTCAATTAGGAATGATTGACAATCAGAGGCAAACACAGCATTTTCAAAAAGAGTATTTTTCAATGAAACAGAATTGAAAAGGTTTAAAAACCTCAACTTTAAAACTACCTAACATAGCTGCTCCTAATACCTGTGTGCAATTTGACAGACTTAATCTCCTCTTTAGGATCTATTAGGCATCTAAGGGTTCATCAGATCTGTGAAGAAGCAAACACTTACAGCTGTTTAGATATCCCAATAGGAAACCTAGACAGCTGTTTAACCCTGGTCCTGTGTAACTGTGGCCAATAGCTCTCTCCCCCAGGGTCTACGATTTATTAATCCACCACATTAAACTGATATCTCCACATGGCTAATATTAAAAATCACTCCATGTGTCTGACAGGGTGACCATAACAGCACATAGGCAGGAACGGCCGAGCGGCCGATGTCAGGAAAATTCCTTTCTGGCCAGTGACTTAATCTGTCACGTAGCCCCAAGGAGCCCTCCAGACAGTCCAACCATCAAGCACACAAAGGGGTTCTTTGCCCCGAAATGGTTACTCATAGAATCACAATCAGTTTGCCAAGTGAGGGCAATTTCCACTCTGCCGATGCCTTTGTTCTACCCTGGCAGAAGCATTCACAAACCATCGCGAACCATCAAGCCGGAGATGTCTGTTGTTGAGGGCCCATCTCTCCATTGTTCTCCCTGGGAAAGAACTAGCCCTCCAGGTATATTTTTTCTATAACCCCCCCCCCGTCTTTAGCTGTTCATGGGTTCGCTCTCACTTGCCTCCTGGCTTGCTGTCACTCTGTTTGCCGATCATTCCCCTCAGCCCCCTCCCACATGCTGAGTTTCATCCCTCTTCACTCTTCATCCTAATTTGACCTTCCCAGACATCTGGATCAGGTGGAGTATTACCCTTAAAACCCTCTCTAAAATCCCCTATCAATTTTCCTCCCTTTTTATTTTCTTTTAGGCTCTGTGTGTGTGAGTGTGAATGTGAGTAAGTGCGCAGTGACTTATTTTTTATAAAAATAAAACAAAATTCATTTATTAGACCTTTTGTTTGGATTTTGGTCTGGCCTGTCCTGGTATACATTGGGTTTTAAGATCCTGCTAAGTTAACCCTGCCTCTCGCTTTCCCAGCTTGTGCTCAAGCTAATTTTCCATTCCCCATATTAAATTTTGAGCACGGTGACAGGGACCCCTCTGAACTCAAAATAACTAACTTAGTGACCACGACCTCCTGAACCCCTGGAAATCAAGGTAACACCTGTTTTTGCTTTCCTACATCACTCCTCTCTTCTCTTTTCATAGATCAAGTCTGCAATAAATTTACTGTTTATTATGCAGAACCTAAATACCCTAAAGGCATCAGATCCTCTCTGATCTTGGAAGCTAAGCAGGGTCTGCTCTGGTTAGTATGTGGATGGGAGACTGCCGATGAATACCAAGTGCTGTAGGCTATATTTCAGAGGAAGGAACTGGCAAAACTACTTCTGAGTATTCCTTCCCTAAGATAACCCTATGAAATTCATGGGATCACCATAAATTGTCAAGGCACATACACACACATACAGAGGGGTGGGGGAATGAAACAGCGATGACATTAAAAAGCAAATTGTGGGACAACTGTATGAAATATCAGAGTTGCTAATGTTTTTTTTCCAATCTATATAATTCAATATAATTTCCCAAACTTCCACCAGAGCGCAATATAGAAAAATTGAATTTTCATGGTTCCTTTAGATCCTGACAAACTACAGCTGGTGGGATGTAGTGGTCTGGCTTTTCATCCCAACTTTGAGTATCAGTCACAACTGCCTACCTTTTGAAAGAAGATGAGTGGACTGAACTGTCTCCAAAGCTTCCATCATGTTAGCTTTCAAAGTTCACCCAGCAAGTCACAGTGGCATAGTGTAGATACTGGAAACTTTGCAAGTCATGCAGGCCTTGTTTTGGGGTTGATTGTGTCTCCATTACCTCAGCAACAGAGGCCAAGAGTAAGTGAAGATGATGCCAGATGATGCCCATTGCTGCAGAGTTCATCTTGGGTAGCTCCTTGTTTCTTGAGCAGTGCTGATGATGCTGGCGCTATTGTGCTCCTGGTGAGTTGAAAGGCAGATCTGGAGACAGGGATTAAGCCTGTGCTAGTTGGGATTACACTGCCCTTGAAGATGCATGTTTGTAGCTTGAGTGTATTCTTGGATTCAAGCCTAAGGCCAGAAGCTCAGATTTCAGCAGTGGCCAGGAGTATGTGTGTGTGTGTGTGTGTGTGTGTGTGTGTATTTATGTGTGTGTGTGTGTGTGTGCGTGCGCGCACGCGCGCATTAAGGCTTGTGCACCAGTTGCATTTGTTTCTAGAGGCATCAGACCTGGCCAGGGTGACACGTGCCTTAGTTACATCCTGTCCAGATTAGTGTAATGTGCTGTGTGTGGACCTGCCTTTGAAAAGTGTTCAGAAACTTCCATTGGTACAATGAGCCACAGCCAGATTGTTAACTGAGGCTGGCTACAAGGAGCACACGATTCCTCTGTTACAACAGCTCTAATGGCTGCCAGTGTGTTTCTGGGCACAATTCAAACTGCTGGTTATCAGCAATAAAGCCCTATACAGCTCAGATTATCTGAAGGACTATATTCTTGGGTGTGAACCTGCTATGTTTTGAAATGCTCTGAGGAGGCCCTTCTTGTTGTCCAACTACACTCACAGATACATCTGATGGCAACACAGGAGATGACCTTCTCAGCACCTTGTCCCAGGCACTGGAACTCGCTTTCTAGAGAGATTGGACTGGTAGTCTCCTTGCTATCCTTTTTTTTTTTTATTGATTATAAAGAAGAAAACAGAACAAAAAAGAAAAACACCACTTGATACACATAACAGTGAAAAAGGAAAATTTCAACAAAACAAGCTTACATTGTTATTTCTCTCCAATTCCATTACAGTCATATACTTATTCAGCATATTCTATATCACACTATATACTTTTGTTACCTATATCTAGATCTCATTGTCATTATACTCATTATACTACTAGTACTACTACTACTACTACTACTTCTTCTTCTTCTTCTTCTTCTTCTTCTTCTTCTTCTTCTTCTTCTTCTTCTTCTTCTTCTTCTTCTTCTTCTTCTTTCATTCTTAAGTCTATACTTTTCCATTACATTTAATCTGTTACTATTACTAAATATGATCTTATTACTAAACATACCAAACTATTCCTAAGGCAAGCAGAAGTATCCTTGTTTTGGCAGTCGTTTGATGACCAGTTGCTCAAGGGAAAGGGTCTGTCTGAATGTAGTAGAATGTTTTTGTGTATTCTTTTAAATTATCTTGTTTTAAACTACTTTTAATTCTATTGCTAGTTTTATTACATTTTGTATGAGATGAATTTTAAAGCTTGTGCCTTTTAACATTTTTAAGCCACCGTTTGTCCTGGATTGGGAAAAAGGTGGGAAGCTTCAGGAGGAGCAGCAGCTCAACAGCAGTAGGGGTAGCGGTCGTCGTAATACTGTTCAAGCAAGAAGGCACCCCAACTAGCTGGCAGATTATGGGTGGAGAATATAAGATCCTCCAGATGTTGTTGAAATGCAACTTCTATCAATCCCGGCCTGCATAACTGCAAATGAAAGGTGATGGCAGTTGTACATTATTTTCCATAACCCAATTTGTGCTCACCTTTGGGAAGTATCACCTGCTTTTGCCCACATGTTAGACCAAGGGGGCAATCAAAGTGTTGGTTGGTACAGGAAGAGAAAATTTATATTGATGAGTGCCTCTGGATCCCAGTTAAAGGGATCAGTCTGTATCCTCTTCCTCTCCTGCATAAGGGCATAGGTAACTACACATCACTGGGCAGATGTCACAGCAGTGGGATGCGGGCCCCTTGGGCATGGCTGAGGGTGGCAAAGACTCTTGTTTTGAATTGCACCCCAAAGTTCAGAGAGATGGGCTGGCTGAGGCATCTCTATGGCTCTCCCATGCTGGAATGAGTTTCTAATTTCTGGTATGACTTGTTCCTTTCCCTACAGTAAAGTATGTGCTATTTTAAGCTCTCTGCAATGCAGCTAGGGTATGAAAAAGCCTGCTTGATGGGAACCGGCTTATTAAATACATACTGCCACAGATATATAACAGAAAGTAGAGACAACTTAATTATAGTGATTATACAAAGATGCATTCTGCTGGGACCTGCCAATAGCGTGTGTGTAGCATCTCTCCCCACCCTCAGCTCTTGCCTTGTCTTTTGTAGAGTAGTAGATTTGTGGAGGTGGAGGAGAGAGACTCGTGACTGCACATTCAACTGGCATCAAGACTGAAGATATCTCTTAGCCACCCCCCCCCCACTTTTATGAGTGTTCGATATGGAAGCAGCCAGAAGGCCATCAGCTCTCCACATCTTGGCTTGTGCTGTGAGACCATCAGGGCTGGTCTTCTGAGTGAAGTCTTGGGCCACACGGTCCAGTACGAACTCAGATGGGGGGGGCAGAGAATGGCATATGAATGTTTGCAATGGTGAGAAACTGTAGCATGCTGCAAAGCCAAACCGAAGCAGTGAGCAGACAGTTAAGCCTCTAGTTTCCGCCAACTCCATGTGAATCTTTTCCCAGAATGAAAGTGACAGTGAGCTCCGCCATTCAGGTGTTACCTTGTGTGACCCTCCAGTCCCTTATTGGCCATGTGCCCCCAAAGGTGCTATCCAGTCTAGTAAGTTTGGTTCCCCCCTCCCCGCAAAATTATTCAGATTAAGATGAGCTGCCAGCCTTAGCACTTTGCTTTATGGCTCACTGCCACCCTTCCACTGCTTTTGTGAGGGTGGACAGACTTTGTCCCAAATCTAGTCCTAATCCAGTGTTTATAATAGCAATAGTGTCTCTTCAGCTTCAGCTTTTATAAAAAGGCCTGTTAATTTCTCCTTTCTTAAAAGCATTCAGCATTTTCTGATTTTTTGAAAGGGCAAGTATGCCTTAGTATAAATTGCTATTAAACTGGCATGTTGATTATAATAACAGAGAAGAATCAGTTCTGAGGAGGGCTTTAGTTGGTCTCTTTTCAGCTTTAAACTTTGCAAGCTGTCACAAGCTGAGATAAAATTTATTTATTTATTTGTATCCCGCCTCTCCATATGGATCGAGGCGGCGAACAACTTACGAATAGCATGTATTTCGAAACATTTCTATACGTGCCCCCAACAAGCTGGGTACTCATTTTACCGACCTGCAAAAGGATGGAAGGCTGAGTCAACCTTGGAGCCGGGCAGGATCGAACTCACAATCTTGTGGCTTGCAGTACTGGCATTTAACCACTGCGCCACCAGGGCTCCTATTCTATTCTATATTCTATTCTAAACCATATTCTAGTCCCCTCCCTCCCTGTAATGCTTCTATGTGTTCAAATAATAAAATTAGGGTTAGCACGATGTTGTGGTCCTTTTGATATCATATAGTGTGGTCGCTTGTGATGTTACAAGGGGCAGGCCCTGATGATGTCATTAAGCATGGCACATTAAGCATCTACCATATATGTACACACCTTTCAAGGCAGTGTTCTCACCCTGAGATTTATTTCCCTTGCCTTGATAAGCTGGGCCAGGCCTTGAGATCTGGCAACCCTAAATAAAAGATGTAAGAAAGAGCTGTCAAACAGGCATATTTAAACAATTACCGAAGAAGATCTACCAGGTTATGAAGGTATGCAATCCAGTGGTGTGCAACCCACCCAAGACTCCCCCAGATTAATCTGAATAATTGTGATAACTGAAGCCCCTGTCAGAGCGGCTGCTGATGAGCAGCAGCTGTTGGTCCCTGTGGCTCTGGCTGGAGATGAGTCCTGCAGCTCAAGAGCTCCCCCTACTCTCTGCCTGCTCCTTTAGGGCAACAGGGGTCCGATTCTGAAGATGGTCTGGAAACAAGGCAGAGACTCAAGATAGCTGAGCAAAGGGAGGCTTCCTTGATTAAGTTCAAGAAGCAGTGACTAGCCACGCCTGTGTCTTGGGCTATATAACTGCCTGCCTGGAAGCTGTCCTTTGCTTGTGGCAAACTTCTTTCAAGCCCTCCTCTTGCCTGTTCCTTGCTCCCAGCACCCGGTTCCTGCTACCTTGAACTGATCTCTTGACCCTTGGCTTTTGGAACTCAGACTACGGCTTTCGCTGGATGCTCTGGTAAATGAACTCCCTTGTGTAAAGTGCTTGCTTGTCTCCTCCCTGCTGGACTTTGCTGGCTCTCACACTCCCTTCTCTGGGCTGGCTCACCGTCCAGGTCTCTGACCTTGACAGTAATCTCTCCAGAGAGAAAGTAGCAGCAAATTCAGCCAACCACATAGTGTTTCTGTGCTGTCTTTGCCAACCTATCTTCCAAAATACACTTTGGCATTAGGAAGATGTGGGCCCTTGGGATGTATGCTCCCTAGCTCTTTTTGGTGGTCTTTCAAGCACCCTAGAATTGATTTTAAACTGACATCAAAGCTTGCTACTGAAATGAAGAATAAGCTGCTAAATGCACTGCTGTCAATGGGAAAAGGAACTCAATGGACTATCATCAATATCAATTGTCCATTAAGGCCCTTTTAGTTCAATATGAATAGTCACTACAATAGTAAATATATAAACTAGAAATAATCTTGTTATCTTCAAAAGGTGGGAGACCTTGAGGCCTGCCAGCAGTGCCAGCATCTCCTTCAAAAGGTGAGGAATTGTACCTTAAAGGAGGCCTCCAAGAGGGGGGGACTTTTTCACCTGTGTACTAACTGTGGGATACCGGTTGAGGGTCAAAAGAATGTTTTTATTGGGGGAATTCACAAACACACACAAGCAATCAAGCAGTCTCACAAACCACACAAGGTTAGTGAAGGTAAAAGAGAGAAAGATTGGATAGCAGGAGATTTTGGGGTGAAGTGGGTGATAATTACCATTCCAGAAGCAGCAGATTGAGGCAAGATAGCTCAAACATGAGAGTCTGAGAGTAGCACATAGCATGAGAATCGGCAAGCAAATGGACAGAGTGATACACCTAAGTGCGTCCAATGAATTGTTGGTCTTGGAACCAGGTTTTAAATACCCCTTTTCTGCTCTGAAGGGGAATGTGCTAACTGCTCTCTGGCAGGGCAAACAAAAGGGTCCAGATGGACTAATAGCCTTAACTTCAGGTGACAGAGAACAGATGGGAGTTATGATAGCCTCTTAATGTCTGGGCAGATGAGGGGACAAAGGAGAGTTTCTACGGGAAGAGGTTACAGGTTGATGACCAGTGGTTGCTCCACTGAGGCAATTTCATTTGCTATTGTACTTGGAGGTTGATTCATTGAGGGAATTATTGCAAGCCCATCAGTGCCAGGACTTTCCGACTAATTCTTTTGAACTTATGACTTGGCAATGCTGAGGTCATCTGTATTAGCTTCCAACAAGAGTCTTTGTCCATAGGACTTTCAGCCATAAATGTGTGATTTTTATATTAGAAATTATATTGCCAGTTAAATGATATTTCTTGCTAATTAGACTGTACCACGGAGTGGGGGGTATAACAGCATGGTAACAATTTTAAACCATTTGATTTGTATATAGATGTAATCATGATAACGCTTAATGAAGCGTGAATGGGGGAGTTTACTTGACAATAAAGACTGGGAGAAATTAAACGATTGATTAGTATTAAATGAAGAATTGTTTTAATTTAACCTAATTTTTAATCTGTTTTACATATATATTGCTATTTTTAACATTTTATCTAAAAAAAAAACACACAACACACACAGAGCCAAACCAAACTGAAAGAAAACAAAACAAAAAATTGTGCCCTTCAAGTGTTTTGACAACTTGAACTAGGGTCCCTAACCCACTTTAATTATACACCCCCCCCCACACACACAAACCAGCTCATGGGCAGCAAAATGTCTTGGGCTGCCCCATTTCACCATTTTTAAAACATTCAAATAAGCTCGGTTCCCCTGGCAACAAAGACGGGAAATAATGACAATTCTCATTTTTAATATATATAAATTGGAAAAGAACACCTGACCTATGGCCATTTCAAGAGACCTTCAATATATGTGGTGAAATCCCACTGCAGCTGCTACATCATTGCAGGACTAGTTTCTTAAATGTAGGGCTGGCACTGCTGCTGCATGGGGATTTAGTAAAGTGAGATCTTTAGGCATATGCCGTGTTCATTGTTTACTTAGGTGTTAGCAAACCAGCCTTTGACCACGTATGGTTTTAGGTTTGAAAGTCAGAATGGATGAAATATAAAAACAAGTTTTATCCTAAAGATCCAGTGTAGGTTTCTCTGCATGAAGCATTTTACAGATTGGAAAAACCACAGATAGATAAATGGATCACCTATAAAGACATTGTTAAAATAAAGGACAATGACATACTGTTGAAAACTACAGAGGACTTAATAGTTTATGGATTTACAACTCACTGGCTTTTACATAGGCAATGGGCTGAAAAATTTAAAATGGATAAAAGAACTGAAGGATTAGACTCAAAGGAAACAGAATGTGATAAATTATTGAAACCTGGTACAACTCAATTAATTGGAAAACTTTACAAATTATTATTGAATCTTGATTGGGAATGAGAGTTGGTTAAAGAAAATTTGATTAAATGGTCATAGAATATTGGTCACCCTATGCATCTTGATCAATGGGAAATATCTTGGAAACTTAACCAGAGATTTACAAGGAGTTATAATTTAAGGGAAAACTACTATAAAATCTTTTATAGATGGTACTTAACACCAGTGCAAATATAAAAATATTGGTAGTAACAACAATAATAGATATTGGAAATGTGACCAGATAAGTTCCTTTTATGGTGGCAGTGTTCTAAGACAAAAAGGTTTTGCAAACAAATCCATCAACATATCATAACTTTTTAAAAAACCAGCTTCCCTGTGCAGCCAGAAATATATCTAGTCTGGCTAATGGTGAGGGGCTGAGTATGGAAGTAACAATTTGTTTATTTATTATATTTTATTTATTAAAATATTTATATCCTCTCCTTAATCCAAAGATCTCACGGCAGCTTATAATAAAAATTGACTTAAAATGATATATAATTAGAAAAATTTAGAAAAGTAAAATATATTAAATAGTTTTTCAATTTAAAAACAATTTAAAGCTGGTTAAAACAATCTTGAGTAATATAACTATAAAATACACGCAGCCTAGATGAAATCAGCTTGGCCTGAAAGCTTTAATAAAAAGTCATATTTTGACTTGGTACCAAAATGATTGGTGCTAATCAGGTCTCTGGAGGGACAGAATTCCACAACCAGGGTGCCACTGCAGAAAAGGTCCTCTCCCATGTCCTCCCACAATGTATTTCCCCTGCTGATGGGACATGAAGGAGAGCTCCTCTAAAAGACATACAGTGAGAGAGGTATTCACTAAAATATCATGGTTCCCAGACACTTAGGGCTTTAAATATTATTGCCTAACCCTTGAATTCACAATGGAAATGTATTGGCAGCCAGTGCAATTCCTTCAGAACAGGTGTTATATATCTGAGTGGAATTGCGGTGAGCAATCTAACTTCTGCATTTTGCTAGCTGCAATTTCTAAGTCATCTTCTACAGCAGTCCCACACAGAGTGTAGAGACTTCTTGGTCTAATTTAAAATTTTGTAAAAATAAAAATAAAACAAAAACAATCTTTCCACCCAATATGTGTTTCTTGTAGATAGAGTAATTCCAATTTTTGTTTTTCCGAGTGATGAAAAAACTTTCATTTCTTCAAACAGGAATTCTTTCCTCTTACAGTCCAATATAAAAATTTAAGATCCATTTCTAAAAATCATGTTTGAGACCATATCTGACTTTATCTGAGTCTTGGGGGAATGAGGCATTTTCCCCTTTTTTCCATTATGTTGTATGCACTGGCCATTCAATCCATCATCTTTTTTCTCTCAATTCTGAAAGATCAAAGTCAGCACAGTGTCTGTGTAAAAAATCCCTTTGCTTTGTCAATGATGTTGATGACAAATCTTCTTCACTTGTATTGGAAAATTACTCTTAGGTCTTCCCATCAAAAAGGTATCCCCGTTTCAATTTAATTGTGAAAAAAAGTATAGTTTTGCTTTATTCTCAAAATCTGTATTGGAATATCTTTTAAAAATAATAATTTCCTTAGCATCAATTTGCATCTTATTAAGATAAAGCTCCTGCAAAAGTTGGTCTCTTGTCTGTTTTCTGACAAAATAAACCACCACATCTCTTGGCAGATATTTCTTGTGTTTAAATCTTTTTGTTCACAAGAGAAAATTATAAATTAGTCTTTCAGCTATACATAATACTAACTTACATATATTACAGTGGTTACAAAAAAAAATTTCCATTATAACAACTAAATCGATAACATGTAATGCATCAGAACTGAAATTATCTTACCCTGTTTTCCAGTTCGTTATAACTGACTATATACAATTATTAACTACCTTAAATTAATAAAATAAAATATGAATATATATATATGTCTATGCTCTTAGTCTCTCAATTCATATTCGAAATCAGTTCGTACCTCCTACTTGTTTTTGTATATTTAACATGTCATATAAATGTTCACAAAGTACCCATTAGCTCTTCACTTATTGCTTATTTCTTACTTCTTAAACCTTCTCTAAAAAAGAAAAAAAAGAATTAATCCTACTTCCCTTATTCACCTTCCTTGTGCAACCTGGGTATTGCCTAGATCGTAGCTTCCAACAATAATCAAATCTTACATTTTCTTACCATGAGCTCTGTCTGAAACTAATTCTACAAAATATTTTATTGTTTTCCAGTTTTCATTACTAAGCCCAGATCACCATGTTAATTTGTATTATTTCTTGGCAGATGTTTCTGTCTGGCCACCCAAAAAACCAAATGATAAATCCAACCCATTTCCCTCGCAAAATCTCCTTTATCAAGTTCTAAGAAACCAGCAATTGATTCTGTAACTTTTGTTTGTATATTTTCTCACTGAGCTTCAGAGATTCCTGTAAGTCTTAAACATCATTCTCTTTCTCTTAATTCCAATCTGGCCAATGTGTCTGCATTCTGATCCTGGTCTTGGGATAATTTTTCAGTCTCTGTCTGTCTCCAGTTTCTGTGTTCTATCTTTTAGTGAATCCACCTTGTCTGTTAACTGTTTCACATCTTTAGTTGTTTGACTGAATGAGTCTCTTATGTCTTTAAGTTCCATTTGCAGTTGAGTCTTTAAATCTTCTTTCAAATGACTCATGCCTTCTTTTAGTTGTTTCAGTTACTTGATATCTTCTCTCATATTTTTAAGTTTATCCAGAACCAACTGAATCATATATCCCTTTTAAGCTTGTTGAAGAGATATTCTTATTGGATTTGAGGCATGAGTTTGTCTTGTTACTCTTTGTGAAGCCATCCTTGATAGCTGTCAAAAATATAAAAATTCCCCTGTAGCAATTCCTCTCAGCCACTAGAGGTCAGTGTGGCACTCGGCAGTACTCTAGTCTTCTCTCCAGGAATCAGTAACAATACAGCCAGAATTCAACTTAAGTTCACTTCCTATTTTTCTTGTGACTATGAAGACATCCTTGAGGTTTATTTCCAACTCCCTCAATGCCACTCTCTGGAACCCAACTTGCAGATAGGAACAGAACTACTGTTCATCAATATCTGGAGGTAGATAGATGGCCAAGGTCTCAGAACTGCCTATTTCTGACTCAGTTGTGCCAATCACTATTCAGCTCTCCATGGTTGCCACCGTCATATCTGTTGTTACTGCTGCTGCTTTCACAACATTCATCTCACCCCCCACCCCCGTACAAATTTGCCCAGAGGATGGGCAGCCATGATACCACAATACCTTGAAAGAGAAGCCAGATTTGACTGCCCCTCCACCCACAGTCAACTGCCGGTCATCTCTGATTGCCCAAAATGTTGATCTTTAGCATTGCATCTGGGTGATCTGATACAGTGGCCAGCCAGCAATGAACAGAGCCAAACACCATTTCAACTCTGATTCAGGAGTGATACTACCTGCCCAGAAAACATATTTGGTATGTCCCAGAGTAAGTGTTGGCTGCATCAGACCCACAGCTCAGTGTGCGTATGTAGAAGGGGATCACAGCCACCAGCATGTGACTTCCTGCGATGATCTCTGTGAGTAGCTCTGGAGACTGGATGTTGGCTTGTGCAGTTTTGTACCACAGATAATCTGGAGGAGTGGCCCTGAGTTAGATAAGAAAACACTGTAAAATGGCTTTCCTTTGATTATTCTTACTATATGCATTGCTTCTACACACCATTCCAAGCAAGAGGTTTCCTCAGCAAACTTCTTTCTCATGGGAAGATAGTATGAGTGTGCACACATGCATGTGCATTTTAATTTGAAATTTGACAACTCTGTTGCCAGAAATCCAGAGGGGTATCTTTCACTGGATCACATTCTTCCTTCAGAATCAGCAACCTTCACTTTGTTCTTGAAGTCTTCTTTCCGTTAAGACCCCCCTCCAAAAAAAATCACTGCAGAGGGCTGTAGAATCCTCTAGCAGAGGTTTCCCCCCTTGCCCTCACATAAGGCTGCAACAAGGAGTGGAATGGGGAAAAAATCCCAATTTCACGTGCTTTGGATACTGAAATCTCACCACTGAATGTTGGATTCTGCTGGCTTTCAAGCACAGTGTGATCCAATAATTTTCTTCTTTTATTGATTTGCTTGATATAGTTATATCCTGCCTTTTGTCCCATGAGCTCAAGACGTATATATAGGACTCCCTCACATACACAAACACTTTATCCTTTCTTATGAGATGGGCCAGGCTAAGAAAAAGAGAGAGCGCGTATCTGGCCCAAGGAAGGATGTAGTTGATGGGGCAGAATAACAGCACTGCCCCGTATAAGAACTCTGCCTCTCTTTGAAATGTTCCTTCAGCCCCCAAATTTCTAGCATTGCCGAGAGTGAGACACTGAAAATCATTCATACCTAGAACTCTTATATTTGCTATGTTTGCTTTCCCTTGGGAACTCTGCCTGTCCCTTTTCTTTGGAAGCCTGAAGGGTATTTCTAAATGCTGAACTGGAGTTTTAAGTTACTACAATGCTGGAAATTTGGAGACTGAAGGAAAATTTCATTTGGAGGGAGAAGAATTTATTTGGAGGGACAACATCTTCATTTTGACCCCCTCTCCTGTAGCTTCAACCTCAGTCTAAAGTCACCCAAGAATGTCATGGGTGATTAAAGCCCAGAACTACTATATCAGATTACCTAGCCAAAATTGTTGTTGCATTAATTCAAAATCACACCAGGGTTTTTAGCAGCAAAAAAGGTAAAGAATTTATTAAATGATTTTCACTTGTATAAGACGGGAGCAGTTGTGCATCAGGCACTAAAAATATACTCCTCCAAAGAAAATGGCTACACATAAGTAACTCTATACCCTGCTAAGCATCTATTACAGAAGCAAGAAATGCTAATTATTGGCTAATCCAAATACATACGTATAGGAACTATGTCATGAATACATTATTATGTCAGCATACAAGCACTACGTATATGCATATGGGTGGTCCCAAATTATAATACAGGATTCCACCCTAGGGGTGTGATTTTTAATATTAAAATGAAGCTTTATGAGGCTCTTGGTCACCAAAGTTCATCTCTTGTGGTCGCTCCCCCTCCCCTTGATCTAGTTTGGTCTACTCCAGACGCTTAAACCCACAAAGTCTACCTCTCTTTCACACCTGTTGAGCCTATTCAGTTATCTCTTTTACTAGCTACCGTTGCTCTACTTGACTTCCTGTCATTCTAAGTTCTGCAAGCTGATTTTCTTGTTATCTGCACCCAGCTGCAAGCAGAAGCATTCTTCTTGTTTTCCGTGGCCACATTGCTCTTTTTCCTAATTCAATGTGCCTGCTATTAAACTATTGATTGATTATTTCCTCATTATTATGTCCCTACAAAATGAGTGTGAGATTTTCCTGTCCAAGCTAAATGTGGCCAGAAATGGGACAGTGCAGGTGTGAATAATGTGCTTTGTGTGTGGGAATAATGTCCTAGCAATATTTGTTGGACAAACTCTGAAGTATGGAGTTTCCTGAGGTAGAGTGCAGCCTGTTAACAAGCTTAATACATTTCATTTTACATGCTTTATATAGAGAAGGTCCCAGGCTCAGGCCTTGGCATCTCCCATTTAAAAGGATCAGGTAGAAGGACCCAGAGAGCTGCTGACGTTTAGATTAAATATTATAATAACAATAAAAAACGAGTTCCAGCTTTTTGTTGAACTCCCAAACATTTCTTTACTGCCCTCTGGTGGCACAATGGAAATCTTTAAGTACTGGTTTGTGAAGCGAACTGGATGTGGGAGTGTGTAGGGAACACAGGTAAGCGCTCTCATCAAAACAAGCTGAAGAGAGATGCATGTTTTGCAGCAGAAGCACAAGAACAGTGGCTGGTCCACAAAGTGAGGACATGTGAAGGAAGGAAAAGAAAAGCTTCAGTTGCTTCAGAGTCAAAGACTTGGAAGCAAAGATAAGCTATAGCAAGTGGAGTGCAACTTGCACCATACCTCGTTGTTGAGTTATCTGCTGCATTTTCATCTCTCAGATCTTCTTTTGGCACAATAAGGTGAGTAGGATGGGTGGCACTACAATGTATCTATTAGCAGCAAATTAGCAAAGCGGATTGAGATCAGTTTTGGAGGGGTTTAAAAAATCAGTGTGGCAATCCTTACTGAAGGAGGGAGAGAGTGCATGGCTGCTATGTCCACCTCAGACAATAAAAGATGCCAAATCGATCAATTATGTATCCCAGTTATCTTGTGGACTGAATGCAGTTGGTGTGAAAATAGTCAGACTCCCAGGTTGTGTATTGCTCTTTTGCTGGCTAGAATGTTTACACTTTTCAACAAGCCAATTTTTGCTTGTCAGTTTTCAGCTAGCAACATGTCAGGAACATTACTTTCTCGTGGGTATACTTGTCCAACCTCTTCTGGCTCTGGCATGTTGGATCAATTGTACTATATTTGCAGTCTGCAAGGATTTATGTTTCTCTCATCATATATGTGCAGGTGGATTAACCTATTGGCTGCAGAGGCATATCTGGGGTAGGGCAAATAGGGCACGTGCCCTGGGTGCCAATGTCAGGGGAGTACAAAAAAAGCTGTGAATGTAGAGGTGGGGATGGAGGTAGGAAGGTAGCGCAAATTTGCCTTAGGCACTATTTACACTAGATACACCACTGGTTGGCTAGAACAGAGAAGAAGCAAAGCATTCCCCCTTTTTTGCCTTTTCTGAGGACTGCTCAGCTACAGAGTGTTGTCTGTACTTTTCCTCACCATTTGTGCACCCTCTTGGAGAGTGCCAGCAACAGTTAGAGCAAAGAGATCTAGTAAAGCTGATTGGTCCTGGCAAGAGAGGCGCCAATCTGGCAGCAGGAGGAAAGGCAAGCAAAGGGGCAGTTGAGAGGGACAAGGAGAAGGGAGATCCACGGGGTGGGTATGTTGGCTGAGGTTGTCTTGCTCAAGCCCACAGCATGGAAAAGTTACTCTTTAGGATTACAGCTCATAGAATCTCTTCCAGCCAGCATGGTCACTGGATAATGTTATTCCTAAGCTGTTGTTTTCAAAAGCAGGCATTTCAGAGAGACCCCACCACCACCCTAAAGAAAACATCTAGCCATTTTGTTCCCCCTAGAGCTTGCAAAGTTGGTGGAACCCAATTCTGCTGACCAGCAAATGTTGCAATGGTGTCTTCTCAACATATGCGCATACACACATACATATACATACACAGAGAGAGAGAGAGTCATTAGATTTTTAAAAAAATATAAATGCAAAAAAAAGAATGCAGGGAGGGAAGATTGAGGAGCAAAAAAAAAAAAGCAGGAAAGAAAAAAAACACAATATATATGCATGTGCACTAGGTATGTACAGTCATTTAGTCTGACCATACATCCAAAATGATATTTCCTTAGAGCTGACATCTGTAGAGTACATGTGCTCGCATGGCCTTTCCAAGAGAAATGATAGATGTTGGTGACAAATGGAATTAAATTGTAATTAAACTGTAATGGAATTAAATTAACCTAAAATAACAACTCTTGAAAATAATATGAACTAGGGTCCCCTCTCCTCTCTTCTTTCCTTTTCTGGAGAACTTAAAGTCTTTTTCATGATGACTTTATGCTTATTCTTTTTGGGCACTTGATGATTGACAGTATAAGACTTGTCTAACCAAAGTAATGTGTTGGGTTTTGTGTGAGTGTTTGTTTTATTATATATGTCTGGTTTTAATTATTGGTTATTTAAACTTGTTTTAACTTTTGTGGATTTTTATCAATATGCTTATTAATTTATTGCAAGCTATTCAGAGTCCCAAACTGGGAAGAAGGCAGGATAGAAATAAATTAATAAATATTCTCTGATGATAAATCCAATGAATACTCAATATTTCATCTTTCTTAAAGTGTCCATGGTTGGAGCTGTGGGATTCCTGCCAATCATTCATGTTCTGTCTGCTCATTCATCTGCCAGGTGCATATCTCTGCTCATTCATCTGCCAGGTGCATATTCATCTGCCAGTGCTTTTCAGCTATGGGAAAGGACTGTATCTCAGTGGATATTAGCAGATGCTTTGCAGATGGAAAGATCCAGGTTCAGTTCCGAACATATCCTACTTAATAAGGATGGTGAGATTTGGGAGAATCAGAACAGACTATGCTGGGACAAGTGGACAACAAATTTTACTGTATAAGGCAGCTTACTATTTACCATGTTAGACATACTTTATGATCCAGCACTTTCCTGCTACATCTGTAGTCTGTTAGCTGTTATTAAAATGCTAAATCTTTCCTTTCTTGGAAATGGACTTAAGGGAAGAAGACATCTGTCCAAGTAAAGGCTGTACTGTCATTTTTCAGGAAGAACCTATAGTTGCACTTTTGCATTGTAGATCTTGCACAGAGTAGGGGGTTGAGCTACATGACCTCCAAGATCTCCCTTTTAAGCTCTCTGGTTCAATGTGATTCACTTGAAACACCTCCTTAGTTATTATTCTGAGCCTCTCTATTGCAGCCATTGAAACATGGGAGACAGTGACTCTGGTAATGTGGCAGAAAGGCTGGACTTCACTTTTGACTGTGGAAACCTGACATTTTTTCCCCAAAGATATGTGCATCTGAATGCACATACATAAATGACCAGCCTTTCTGGGCAGATAATTAGTGTCATCTTGCATATTATTTTTTATGTACTTTCTATTTTCTATGCAATTATTATTAATAATATTTAAATGTTTTTGTTTAAGAATGAGAGGTTCTCATTTCCTGGTTAGTTCAGCTTGATTTCACACTTTGCAACAGCTTTTTCCTGCAAAGGACAGTTTTCCCCCCAAAATATTATTCCAGTAAAGTAGGTGTTGGGAACATGTGACCTTTCAGATATTTCTAGACTACAATTCTCATGATTTCTCACCAATGACTATACTGGGCAAGGCTGATGGGAGTTAGAGTCTGGCAACATATAGAGGGTTACAAAAAGGGAGCAAAAGGGGAAGAGTTAATAAGTCTTGAGTTTACAACAAAAGTTTTATTGGTTTGTTTGATCTATGCTAGCTGTTAAAGCATTTATCTGACCTAAAATTCAACCACTAATTTCTTATTTCCCCAAAGGCTACAGAACATTTTTATCAGTAATGACTGCAGGTTTTGAGAAAGCGTGTCACCGTTGCATCTCAAAAATTGCCAGCAATGGTAGGTTGCTTGGAAAAAAGAGGAGGTAATGTTTGGGAAATCTGCTATGCTATAGCCATATTTTCATTTTAGAGTATATTATCCCCCTTTGGTGCTTGGGAAAATAGATGAGAGCAGTGCTACCACCCACTAATAATTTAGAACTGAATATGTACACAGAATGCATGCTGGATTTACTATTTTCTTCCAAAGTGAAACCAAAGAGAAACTCTGAATCTGAAAGCTGAAATGCTGCAATGGTGTGACAGTTGTGGCTTCCACACTTAAGATCCCATAGCGACCTTCAGGGGAGTGTTCTTTTTCCACAATCACTTGTTTAACAGATAGAACACTGTGGTTCTACATGACCTTTAATATAGTGCTGTATTATCCAGCAATGGCCTGTAGCCAAGACCTTTCTATGTAACATTTATCTGGTGGAAGTAAATTGTGTTACCTAAAGAGGCTTATAACTTAAATTGGTATTGTCCTCTTTGCAGCCTCAGTTATTTTTCCTAGTGTGGTCAGCAGATTATTATTTAATAGCTGCTAAGGGGTTCTTACATGCCTCATTATTAATCCATTCTTGTTCTCCTGTGGTGGGGCGTTAATGCAGCAATAGCTTGTGTATTTCTATACTGCTTATCAGCTAAGTGCTCTCTAAGCAGTTTACAATGTGTTAGCTAATTGCCCCCATTTTACCAACCTGCAGAAGGATGGAAGGCTGAGTCAACCTGGAGCCCGGCAGGATTGAACCCACAACATTGTGGCCGCAGTACCAGCATTTAACTACTGTGCCACCAGGGTTTTAGTAAGAGGTTTTATTTGCCTTTCTCTTTATTTTATAGTGAAATGGCTCTGTTGTCTCACAACAGGAAAATAATGAGATGAAATCAGTAATTAACATGCTGACAGCCAACATTCAGTAGAGCTTTTCACCTTTTAAATGATCCCAGGCCTTTAACTCAGCACTTGTCTTTTACAGCTTGCTTTATTTTTGGACTTCTTGCTTTCTTAGCATTACCACTGTCTATGGCTTTTACAGGTAAGCTGTTTACTAAAGAAATTAATTAACACTGCAGCATGGGGCTTTCTTGGCTTCATTTGTTCAGAGGTCTTTTTTTGAGGCTGAGAGAATATGACTTGCCCAAGTTCACTCAGTAGGTTTCCATGGCCCAGTGGGGATTCGAACCCTGGTCTCCAGAGTTGTAGTCCAATACTCAGATCACTACACCACACTGGCTGTCTGGAAAAGCTAAACAATACGCACATGCAAAATGAAACAACCGGGTTAGGTAAGCCTTGCATAAGTAAGCAAACACTTTGAGCCTTTAGAGGTCCCTTGAGGACTTCTTCTTCCAAAATTCATCCAGAGTGGACTCTTTCCTTCGCCGGCTTCCCCTTCTTGTGATTTCCATTTTGGTGGCCAAGCTTATTCATCTATGCATTTTTAACATGCTGGGAGTAGCTGGTGAGGCAGGCTTATCTGCTTTCCCCCACTTCTTTCTGTTTTGCTGTCCATGTACGATCAGTAAGTCATTCTGGCAGCAATTGCTGTTTACCTTGCCTCTCGTAGGCAAGCACATACAGCTGCAAGATTAGAATCCCACTCTTTCTCAGTTCTCAGTTCAAGCTTGATTGTTGTACATTGTTTCTGCAGCATACTGTTGCAACCTGACACTGAAAGTATGTTTCTACAGCCTTCCTTTCACACTGAAAGTATGTTTCTACAGCTTTCCTTCACCTCCCAGTGCCCATGTTGCTAAAAAAAATCTTCCAGATAGACAGAGAACAAGAAAGAAAGAGTGGTGGCTGGGCGGGCATAAAAAGACTTTGTAAAAATTAGCTTCTTCATCAGTGGCTTTGTTAACAGAGGCAGGCTTGTAATTTGTTGAAAAGGATCCACGCGGCAACCTACATTTCTGGATTGTCCCTAGAGGCTGTCTCTAATATAACTCTCCTGATGTAATGTCTGTATTTCAGAACCACTGCATCATTTATTTTGCCCCTGTTTACTACTTAACAGATTGTTTAAATAACTATTGTTTTATTGTTCTGCAGGCATGAAATTTTTAAACAACTGTCCAGTCCAACCACTAATTCCCTTATATCTTCTTGTGGGTGGTGTAGTTGGCACTGTGAAGGTACTGTTGTGCATGTGATACTTCTTATGAGAACATTTCTGATATTAATAGGCTTGGAATGAGATTCATTCATAAAGATGTAATAAGAAAAAACTAGATCATTGTATTTCAGTTTTAATGCCAAAGAAATGACATTTTAATCCAGGATGAGATGCCTAGACTGAATGTAACTTCTGTGAAACTAGTATAGCTTTTTCATAAAAGCTGATACTATTGAGTGGTACCAGCACTGTCAAATTCTTACCTGAGAAAGACCTCCTGATGTATTCTGTGGGTGAAAAGTTATAAGGCAGGCTGGAACAATGCACCAGAAAGCCAAAGTGCCAGTTATTATTTCCTGCATGCCAGAGTCACTCGTGGAAATTGGCGACTGTTTAGAAACATTGTCCAAAACTCTTAAAACGGAGATAAAATTGACTGATCTTTTATTTTTATGCACTCCCCCCCCTCAGAATTAACACTTTGCCATTTGGGAATTTACGAAGAAATGTCTCTCCAGAACAGACTGATAGTCACTAATAGAGTTGTTGTTGTTGTTGTTGTTTTGAAGTGTGTGTGTTTGTATCATAGTAAAGACTGCTGACTATTTTTCTGTCAAGGCATCTGTGTTATGTATCACAGGGTGAAATCTGGTAGGTTTAATTTTTCCTTGTATGGACATACTAAGGAGGACTTTTTACTTGCTGATTTTTCTGCATGGTTGGGAACTATTTAAAAGCACTAGAGTGATCCTTGGGTGCTGGTGGTTTGGAACAAACAATATATAAAAATATATATCTCTTGGCCTGCAGGTATGTTTAATAGGGTACATCATACCTGCTGCTACTTGCCCCTAAAAGAAGCAACTAAGGCCGTTTCTGCACTACACTGTTATAGTGCTATTATTCCACTTTCAACCTCCTATGGAATCCTGGGATTTGCAGTTTAGGGAAGGGCATTTAGAATTCTCAACCAGAGAGCTCTTGGGCCTCAGTAAACTACAAACTCCAGAATTCCACAGGATGTTGAAAGTGGAATAATAGCAATGTAACAGTGTCGTGTGGAAATGGCCTAAGAGCCCTTTTAACGTAGCTATATGGCAACTACTTATTCATTAATAACTTCCATTTGGTAGAAGTACTAGTATACCTGAGTTTAACAAAGCAGATGTGTTCCTAGGCATCACTGTACTACTTTAACAGAAAATTTTGTACCAGAGACAGAAATAACATAGAAAGAAAAGGGGTAGGTCCCTACACCATCACCACAAAAAAATAAAATTAAAAAAAGAATAACAGTTCCACATGTTTTAACAGACTTTTAATTCAAAAGCAACAACCCTACACATGTGAAATGAAACAGCCAGTGAGATTAGCCTTGCATTTTGAACATTTTTTGGAGACTTACTGAAGACATCTTCCAAAATGCATCCAGTAATGAGTGTTCCTTTTACCAGCCTTCAGTTTTATGATTTCCATTTTGGTGGCCAGACCTATAGATCTAAGTTTTCTGAACTGGTTGGTAATAGCTGGTGAGAGAGGTTTATCTCCTCTCCCCTTTCTCTTCATTTTGCTGTTCATGCATAATCAGTAAGGGATTCTGGACACAGCTGCTCTCTGTCTTGCCTGTTGGAGGAAGGCACCATGGCTGCAGCAGGATTAGCTAGAGTACAACCCTGTTTCCCCCAGCTCAACCTTTATTGTATTGTTTACTGCAAATGTGCTGTTCTAACCCAGCACAAACACTCTGTATTTCCCCAGTCCTCTTTCATAATTCTCCAAATGCTGATGCAGCTAAAAAAAAATATATATTCCAACTAAAGGAATGATAAAGGGGTGAAAGGGAGGATGGGCAGGCTTTAAAAGACTTTTTATAAAGGAGTCTCTTTGTGAGAGGCTTTCTTAGCTGAGGTATGCCTGTGGCGTTTACGTATTTGAAGCTAGTGATCACAGCTGTAGATCCATAATCACTGCATCCTATTAAAATGGTGACCCCTGAAAGCTTCCAAAAGAAGCAGTTCACCTTTCTTTTCCTTGTCAGAAAAAAAAGGTACGTTAGGTGAGTTGGAGGTTATAGAGAGCTACAAAAACAGCCTTGGGGGTCTATATGCAGGGCCAAGGCTGTTCTTTATCTACCCCCTTTTTAGCTACACAGCAGTTGTTAAGAGAAAGATAGAATGGTAGCTGAAATGCAGTGGCATAGCTGGGGGGTTTGTCCCAGGTGGCACATTTTTGGGGGACCAGTGGCCTTCCACAACATGGCTGAGATGAAGATCTCCCTCTTCCCCTACACCCTCCAGAGCCTCATCGGCTTCAAGGCACCCAGTGCACTTGGCGCCTGAAGACCCAGCTCCCACTCGGCACCCCACATGGCATCAGCGACATCCTCAGCTGACCCACCACTTCCGCTGCCACCACCAGCAACCTCACCAGCCTGCCCTGGCTGAATGGACGGGCTGCTGCTGCCACTGCTGCAGCGGGGATGCATTTTAACCCAGCGGTTGTCTGCAGGTACCCCAAGCCTAGGCAGCTCCCCATCTTGTGGCCCAGAGTGATCAGAAGCTGTAGGAGGACCCGCAGCTTGGCTGTCTCAGTAAGGCAGGAGCATGGTGGGGCTTGCCGAGTAGAGGGAGGGACGGCTGGCCCCTGAGGCCATGAAAGGGGAGTGGGGCACATGTGGGGGAGAAAAGGCTCTTTTGCCCCGAGTGGCAAAAGCTCTTGCTATGCCACTGCTGAAATGTAGCTAAGATGCCATTTTAAGACAGAAGATTATGTCCCAGTGGGCTTTCAAGTGGTCCCCATACCTATAACCTGTTGGTTTCATGTTGACATCTTCCAAATAGGTCAGTTGTGTCAGTCTGTTGTTGAGTCTTGAGCTGTAATAAGTGTGTTTAATGTATTTATGTTGAATTGAGTGCAATTAAAATGCAGTCCATAGTGTATGTCTTTGATATTAAGGAGCCAGACTTGCAGTTTGTTGACCCTGTTTTGTTTCTCTGTGTTTGTTTGTTTTTTTATCATCCTATAGGTTGCCCTTCTGCTATTTGACTCCACCAGGATGAGGCAACTGCTTTCTAAATCAGTCATGATTGATGATGACGACGACGACGATGAATATCCATGGAGACAGAATGCTCACAGATATTATATTCATCTTACCCTCAGCCTCTTCCTCTTCCTCTGGTTCATACTGGGGAACTACTGGGTGTTTTCAGTTTACCTGCCTAATTTCATTCCACCTTTCCATCGTCCCCAGGATTACTGTGATAAAATTCTGTACATTTTTGCAGTTGGGGTGCTTGTTGTTAGCCACATTGTGCTGGTTTTGCTAATTCTCTGTAGTTGCTGCATATATTGCTGTTCCAGGCAGGAGTACACAGAAGAAGAAGATTAAAAGTTGCAGAGAGTGAGCCACAAAACAGTTAGAAAAGTGGGTGTAGAACAGGGAGTAGAGAGAGTGAGATTTGCTGGTTGCATGCTCTGTGTATGCACGCACTGCATATAACTAGTAAACTCCATTGAGAAGTTTGTGAGATTTGTTTCACATGTTTTGAATGTCACTCCTTTGAGGCTGAATTAAATAAACCTGATGGAGGGAAGTGTATTTATTTGAATGGTAACAGAAGAATTTGAGCTTTTGGTACATATCATAACATCCATTTGCTCAACAGTGTGCGTACCCAAAACTAGACCTTTGCACAACTAGGTACATACTTCTCATTTTAGCAAACACACCTGTGGAAATAGTAAATTGTGAGACAAAAGCTGCGGGGGGAAAGCTTCAGTTGAGGGGGCGATTAATTTGTGATGTTGATATACATAAGAACAGCTGCAATGAGCTAAATTACACACCTTCCTAGTCCATCTTTCTGTTCATGTAGAGGCCAACCAGTTGTCCAAGGGAAACCCACAGTCAGGAGGTAAGGGCAAGTATACCTTTCAGCAGCTGATATACTTAGGCATTGTTCCTTTGGAAATCTATCCAGTATAACTGATCACCCCATCTAAACAGCCCTACCCTTCTTGAATTTGTATACCTCTTTTTAAAGCCATCTACGCTCACTACATCTTGTGATACTATATTCCATTGTTTGTCTGTCTGTCTCCCTCTCCCCTGCTCTCTTTCCTGGCTGTTTTACTTTAAAATGTTCCTGATACAGGCCATTTCTGCACTAGATTTTTATAGCGCTATGATTCCACTTGAAACATTCTGTGGAATCCTGGGGTTTGCAGTTTCGGGAGGGGCTGACCGGCCCCTCCCAAAACTACAAACCCCAGAATTCCATAGGATGTTTCAAGTGGAATCATAGCACTATAAAATCTAGTGCAGAAATGGCTACAGTTTGGATCAAATTATCCTTTTCAGCCTTTAGAAACTGAAAACTTTCTGCTCTTACAACCAACTGTCTTTCTTTGTCCTCTAAACATCTATTGTATACATGGTCTAGATTGTCTCATATACTCAGAAGCACTCTCATTCCTAGTACACATCTCAAATGAGAGGAAAAACAGTCTTAGCAGTTCCTTGAATGATGTAGGTGGGTATGAAAATCAGCTTTCAAAGAATGTCCTTGGTTCTGGCTCACTCAAAAAGACTAGCATTGATCTCCATTGTATACAACTTCTCAGTAAACAAAACAATTCTTTTCTGGTGCAGAGTGTGTCAAAGTGACAACTTACTTAAATGAAATAATATATTCAAGGCATTTAAAGGTACAATTTAAAAGAACAATCTAGCTCCCTATTCCTAGCCTTGCTGCTGAGAGATTTGTAAAATAATCTAGGAATGCTTTTATGTCATTTGGTGTGCTGGAACTAATGTCTGAATTTGGAAAAATTGTGTGTGTGATGGCAACTAACTAGCCAGACAAATGTTCCAACGTATCATGTATAATATATGATGTAAATTAGTCCATTTGTACATTTCTTTTTATTGCTAATGGATGAGGAAAAATATTGTTTTTCTTTTTCTTCATCCTTGCCAAAATGCTTCTGGGCCATAATTAAACACTGATGATAAAGTCTCTCTTAATTCTCAAATTAGTCATTTATTTTACTAGCAGTAAAATGGAAATGGATGTGGCTTCCCTCTTCATGTTCTCTGATATGCCATGCTTGGAAATGTAATATAAATTGTTATGGGCATTCCTAAAACATTCTCTAATACAAATGAAAAGAGATTAGCTGGGCAGTGGGAATGGAATAGGAGAATCTTTTCCCAGTCTTGCTCAGACATCACAAATGCCGTAACTGTTATGTAAAGAAAACTGTCTCTGTAATTGTAGAGATGTAAGTGGCTGAGGAAGGATAAGTGCAGATACAGAAGCTGCATGAAAAATATGCCCAGATGCAACTAAAGCAGCTATTTGACTTTACCATTATATTGTTTAGATTCAGCTCTTTGACAGTCCAAGCATTTGTTGGCTGCTCTTGGGAAACAACAAACGTGCCTGTGCATTTTGCAACTTCCAACATCTTCCTGGCATGCAGGTGAGGTGAGAGCAGTAGCTATACAGTAACTGAGTGGGTTAGCCTGTTTGGGAGCGAGAGAACAATCTTGACCCAAAAGAGATAAGCACAAGTCTAATGTAGATAGAAAGCTAGTGTTACCCTGTATGTTGGGGGGTCCAGGGAGGGACACCCAAATTACCAGATAAAAACACAAGTTGGGGAGGAATTTAGGTTGAACACTCTTTTGGCTAAACAAGAGGCAGGGTAACCTTAGCAAGGATCTTTAACCCAATGTATACAGCGTCAGGTCAGACAGCGGCTAGACAAGATTTTCAAAGTAACAAACAATATTTTATTAAAGACAAGAAACATGCAAGACTAGACATAAACTAACTGAGAAATAGAAACAGAGAGCTTTACGGGAAGGGCGATACGACACCTGGTCTCGTAGTCCTGGAGTGAAGCAGGGTTCTGGGGAAGAAAGCTCAGCGGGGCTCGCTGAGGGGAGTTTCCTTAGATGACCAGCAGCAAGGCAAGATGGAAGTCCAAAGTAGTCCGAAGACGTCCCAAAAGTGGGGATCTTTTTTAGGGTAGAGTTTACCTACAGGCTATGCTATGCTCGGTGAGAACAACGGAAATTTTGAGTTGGACAAAAGAGGTTGGAAAAGGTCAGGTTTTGCATGATGGGTTTAGCTCTTAAAACAATAACGTGGCCAGTTCGTTAATGGCCCGACATAAAGAAATGGCTTGGCTCTTGGCTGTGTGGCTTTGTGTGTGCACGCTGAGCAAAGCCGATTTGCAGGGAGGTTTTTCCCTAAAGCAATGGAGAGGGTTAGATTGCCTGCCTGAATGGGGTTTTGGAATGTACAACCATTAACGGTCGCGCCCGTACGTGCTCGTCCAGGGGACCTCTGCAAACATGTGGAGTAGGGTGGCAGAGAAAGGTCAAGCAAAGGTCAAATTATTTGATTTCAAAAGGATATCTAGTGCTCTCACTGTACATATCATAACCGTGATAACATTAGGAGGTGCTGAAGCCTGGAGAAGAGAAGGGTGATGAGGGAGTAGCTGTAACCTTGCTGTCTTGCAGGAATTGGGTCCAGGTAGTGGTGCCTTCTTCCCTTTCCCCTTCCTTCATGCAGCACAGGCTATAGGGTTCCCAGACTGAAAAATGGAGAGGACTTCTGTCCCTCTAATGGTTGTGAAGAAGAGGAAATTTCAACACTCAATCAGGTAACAAGACACACTTGCAGAAATGGTTTCTTCTGCACACTCATTAAAGGTACAGGACCTGGCAATCCTAGAGAGCTGGTGAAACAGTATGATTCCAGGGCAAACCTGCATGTTCCTCAGGCCTTTCCCATCTTCACATTCACTGGAAACTACACCAAATGAGAGGGCATTAATTTGTGTCACCCAAGGATTTTCCTGAATCAGCGAGCAGGGACATCCAGACAGAAAGATTTGCCTCTAATTAGTTAGCTCTGTTAAAATGTGTACATCATTTTCAATTAGGATAGTAAACACAGGCAGAACAATTCTGTGGCTTTTTAACTTTTGAAGATTACGAACAGTTATAGCAGCATCTGAAACTCAGGCCAATCCTGGCCTGTCTACCCCAACTCATGCCCTACTGTGTTCAGTATAATTTATTTTCACGTTACACGTGTTGAGAATTACAGTTTTAATCTTTCTTGGATGCAAAATAACACATTACAGTCTATGGTAGGCCTCTCCCTTGCTTAATTTGGCACAGTTAGTTTTGTAAAAAAGTTCCCCTAAAGCAGGTTTCATCCCCATTTTCCAAGAGAAAATTTATATGTTTTCTCAAGACTACACAAAGTTTGGCTCTTGGAAAGAAATTATGCTGAATTTGGTTCATTGCTTCCACTTCCTTAATTGTGCAGAAATTCAAAACACAGCTTAATAATTCAGCTGCATTCAGGCATGAGATTTCTGTACCACTGCACCAAAATTATGCTTTGAACTACTCCATCTCACATGTTGCCGTGATTAGGAAATTTTCCCTTTTAAGATAAAAAAAAAATAATCTCCAATCAATATCTTTGACATTACTGAGTAATGGCATAACATGACAATAACCAATGGGGTTGACAGGTGTCTCTTATTGTAAGGGATGTCCCTTATTTGGGAGTCTGAAGATTTTTCCTTTTATATAGACTGAGCAAGGTATCCCCAAATCCTATATTTTTTGGTGTGGGATCTTCTCTAAAAATAGAAATGTGTACATCAGATAATTTATGAATATGGACAATATCCAATATTTCACAAAGAAACACTTGGCTAAGTTAACTGAAATCAGTACTTTTATTTGATATTTATATAGAACATAAACTTGTTAATAGCTACTTCTTGACTATCAAACCTGCATGTCATGAACTTTGATTGTCAACACTAACAAACAACACTGACAAACCAGTAAGATATAAGATTTTTGCTTTCCAAAATAAGCTGTGGCCACTCCAACTCATACCTCTTACCTTCATGAGATGTTCTTGAGATGGCATCACCATGCATCTAACTTAAAACTTTATTCTGTTACGTGTGATAGCAAGTGATATCAAAATAGAAAAGAATACAGAAGGGTAGCTTCCAAAGAAGCTGTGGAATATCCCAAATGATATATTCTTACACCCCAGGAGGGGGTTCCCTGTGAACTGGTGTCGAAACCTACATGGTCAAAAGCAATACGTGCCAGCATTTAACAGATGAAAACTGGAACACATGTCACATTCCATCAGAGTGTGGTCAAGATGGCAAAAGTTATTAATAAGGAGGAACACACAAGCTAGGAGAGGCTGCAGCAAGATTGCACTCCTTCTTCTCCTCTGCTGAGTCTGACACTTTGAACTTAGTTTGCAGCAATGGAAGTAAGTTGAGAACAAATGGGCGGGGGGGGAGGAGAGAGAAACTGGGCCCATTTCTGCACTAAGCTGTTATAGTGCTATTATTCTACTTTCAACATCCTATGGAATCCTGGGGTTTGCAGTTTAGGGAGAGGCATTTAGGATTCTCAGCCAAAGAGCTCTTTGGCCTCAGTCAGCTACAAATCCCAGAATTCCTCAGGATGTTGAAAGTGGAATAATAGCACTATAACAGTGCAATGCAGAAATGGCCTGGGACATTTTAAAAGCATCTGGAAAAAGTCAGACAGCAGACAGCAGAGGATTAATTGGGACTGTCTCTGCCAAGTCAGGACAGTTGGAGCGTAACTAAAAGCTTTATGTGGGAAGAGGGCAGCAGCGTGTGCCAATCCAGATCACTAATAACAAAAAAAAGAAGAAGAAAAAAAAGGAAAAAAAAAGAAAAGAAAAGTAAAGAGTAAGGAACTGCTTGTGTACCCTTCCAATAAGCAGACTACCATCCTAAATCGTATGCCCTTACATCCTGGATATAGTTACCTGTGAGATGGCATTGGCTCCCATCTGGCCCAAAGTCAAAGCCCTTCAAAGTGTCTGGATTAAGAATATATCAAAAATAGTAAACAGAATTACAGAGTTATGTAAATTAGATACAAGCAAAACTCAGCAGAATGTCAGCAGAAAAAGACAGTTTTAGAAAATGGTAGTAAAGAATCAATAAAATAAGAAGTCATTGCAATGACTGGTGGAATAAAACAATGTTTGTTGCTTGATTGATTGCTGGCATACAGCACTGGTTGATGTAAATCACACTTCCTCAATTGTGGATTATTCTATAGACTGGATGCACCTTGGAATACTGTAAAGAAGATGCTTGCTTAAACATTGCATACAAAATTAATATATTAGGGAAAAACAACAAACAAAAATTGAATTTTAGGAGAAACTGCTTATAAAAAAAGAAAGAAAGATGGTTAAGATATGAAGACATAATGAAAGAAGGGAAAACAAATTTAAGGATGAAAACAAGGGAAGAACTAGAGAAGGAAGGTTATCAGTGTTAATGGTTTCTCCATCTTCAACTTAAAGCAAAATTTAAAATGGATTTGAAACCTGAAGGCTTGGAAATAAATAACCAATCAAATGAATTTGAGAAAGCTATTTTGGGGAAGATGGATCACTTAACGGCAGAATAATAGTAAGAGATTAAATGGGAGTGAAAAATATTGAATTAAGAGTGAAAGTATAATAATAAAAATGAATATAATGAAAATAAGAATTGAAGATACGTAACAAAAATGTATAAGTTGTATGAATGGAACAAGCTGAACAAGTTTATGATTTTAGGGGAAGGGAAAAACAATAATATAAGTTTGCATTGTTTAAAAGAAGGAAAAAAATTTTTTGTTTTGTTTTGTTTGTTTGTTTGTTTTTTAATTCACTATTATGTATAACACATGGTGTTTTATTTTTCGTTTGTTTTTGTGTTATAGTTTAATAAAATTAAAAAAAAAAAGAATTATATAAAATTTTACTAAATAGAGAACTGGAAATCAGAGACGATTAAAGAATCCATGATCTTGTGGACACGTAATATAGGGCATGAAAGAGTTGGAAGAATACACACAAATTCACATTGGCTCAGAATTTGAAAGAAAACCATCTTAAGATGTTTCACAGGTGATATCTAGATTCGTCAAAGTTAAGTAAAATATACAAGATGTCAAATAAATGCTGGAAATGTCAGGAAGAAGAAGGTACATTCTTCTATATGTGGTGGTCTTGCCCTAAAGCAAAAAAATACTGGAAAACCTTCACAAGAAAATTACAGAAATACTGCAAATTAATATTCCATTATCCCCAGAGATTTTTCTATTAAATATGCTGCATGAAATAGATAAAGAATTCTTGAAATATTGGAGAGTAATATTATATATGGTATCAACGGCAAGGATAATCTATGGCAAATATTGGAAGAATAAGTCCATTCCAGAGATAGATGAATGGGTGATTAAACTGACAGAAATGATAACATTGGATGATTTAACTATGGCACTTTGGAGTGAGATGCAGGGGAAAAAAATGTGATGAAATGGTACGAATTAAAATTACATGTAACACAAATGAGAAATGCAAATTTAAAAATAAAAAAAAATTAGGAATGAAAGGGATAATTAATTAAGCAAAGATATGGAAAAGAAGAGGAAGTTGAAAATAAAAAAGTAAGTAGGCAAGCCACCAGAAGCTGTAAAGTCTCAGAGGAAACTGTAAGAATTTGTAAAATCAACCAAACAGGAGGATGTAAGGAAGTACAATTTGTATATTTAGAATTTCGTATAGGACATACTAAAGAAATATAACTTTTTTATGTCTAACAGTTAGTTTGTTACCCCTGTTAAGTGATCTCTATGTTCAACGTTGAAATGAAATAATTAACTTTTGAAGTAAGAATGAGTGAACAATTATGATTTAATTTTCTAGATATACAAAATTTTTATATTGATTGGAAAAATAATCAGATTGGTTGTTAAGGTACGTGTAAATATTGACGGGTTTTTTAATTAAACAAAAAAGGAGTCAATACACCAATAGCTCAACAACTGAATTAAAGATAGGAAAGTTTCCTACAGGAGTTAGGCTAGCATTGAACTTCAGTAGTTTTACTTTTCAGTAGAAGTGAGAGAAAGGAAAGGCAGGCAAAGAAGAAATGGAGAGATCATGAAGAGTATCAGTTTATATCTCAGAGAGGTTAGGATACCTGGATAAGAGATTAAGAGACTTTAGGTCATGGGAAACTATTTAACTGCTGATCCCTTTAAGGCACCTTTTACGCTTTTAAGTGCCGAATGTTTCTGTGTTTCCAATAAGAGGTAGAAGAAAAAGGGGACAAGAAGTCTTTCCTTTCTACTTGACATCCCTGTTGCTGCAGCCACAGCTCCCTCTATATAAAGGAAGGGGGAAGTAGATCTTCCCTAGAATAATGGCCCTTTCACACTACCATTCCACTTCAAGTTCCTTGGTTTCATCTTATGAAATCATAGGATTTGCACTTTAGGGAGGGGTATGTTACCCTGTTTGCTTAGGACTCCTTTAAAGGATTCCCAAAAGCTGTCAAAATTGTCTTTTGTGGGGAAAAATTAGCTCTGAGCACTCCTTTAGCTATGCAAAGAGGACAGGGTATTTTAGGATCTTTAACCCAATTTTTATGGGGTCAGGCCCAGTCAAAAACCACACAAATTATTCAAATGTAAGTATTTTATTGACATAGATTTAAAGTCCCTACAATCACTGAACTGCACTCACTACAGCTAGCATACAAGACTATAGAAAGTTAAATTTCATACAGTCACTCGGCTTCACTCACACTCCAAGCATACAAGACTATAGAAAGTTAGAAAGAGATGAAAATTAGGAAAGAGAGAGAGACATAAGAGTTTGATTTAATACTATACCAATTCCAGAAGTCTTCAGCTGGGAGAAAAGATCTCAGCCATGTCTTTAGTTGCTGAGGGGAGTTTACAAGCTTCATTGTTTTGCAAATCTGAGGGAACTCCTTACTTTAAGCTCTCAAACCTACAAACTTCCTCCAGGACTATCCCCAACTCCAAAAAGAATCAGAAAATGCCTAGTTATATGTCCTGTGAACCCAGATGGTTGCATCTTTTTATTAAGATGGATTATTTTCTTTTTAGTTCAAAGAAAATACCCTTGTAGTTCAAAGAAAATACAACCAAACATCCTTGTTGTTTCCTGCAAGATCAGTATCTCTCCGGAGATGCATGCCTTAAGGTGTCGAATTCCAGGCTGTTTTGCATTGTATATTTTCTCAGGGAGTAATTGTCTTTATGATCACTGCTGAAACTCCATTCCAATAGGCTGTGAGCCATTTGCCAGACAACCCAGGCTTGTGACAGAAAACAGCTACTCTTTTGATCTCATAGCCCTCCTGCCTACGTGACCTTCCAGTATATCTTTATGGCTCACTATGTTAGATATAAAATAATTAGGTTCCTCAGGACATGGTTTTTGGGGGTGCTAGGGGCATTACAGGTAGTTAGAATTCTCTACCAGAGAGCCCTAATGCTTCATGAAACTACAACTCCCAGGATTCCACAGTATGCAGCCATGGCAGTTCAAAGTGGACTCATAGTGTTACAATTGCCACATATGTAAACGATTTCTTTTAAGTTTGAAGTTTCCATGAAAGTGGGCATGGTTGTAATTCTTCTTCTTCTTATTTCTTCCTTGGTTTTCCTATTTCATATTTTCCTCCATATCTACTTTCTGGGGAAAGAACTGGTTGAGAAACGTCAATATGGTCTTCCCTAGGCAGCTCCATGTCCCTGTATCCACTGGAAAGAAGAGAAGCTCAGTTTTCTGTGAAGGATGATCATGAAAGGTTGTTCAGCGTCAAGATCTCAGATATGTCCCCATACCCACGTGATGGGGAAACAACCCTTCCCCACTGCTGCCAGTATCCTTCAGACAAAAGCGAGTAGGCCAAAATGGTTATCACATTGGCAGAGTTCCAGTACCACCTTTTATTCTGTATGTTGAAGGCATCTGCTGAGATTACAGGTCTTCCCTTCTAATTCCTCACATGTTCTGAATCCCAACAGCAGGAGTCCCATTCCTTCACTCACATATATTCTTTCTCTGCTTTCTTTGGCCATTTCCACATGACACTCTTATAGCACAATGATTCCACTTTCAACCTCCTATGGAATCCTGGGGTTTGCAGTTCCGGGAGGGGCCACCTGGCCCCTCCCGGAACTGCAAACCCCAGGATTCCATAGGAGGTTGAAAGTGGAATCATTGTGCTATAAGAGTGTTGTGCAGAAATGTTCTTTGGTTTCTTTTACCATGACCATGCAGGATTACTCTGAACCTTTCTACGGTTGCTGTGCGTTCTCCTGATGGTTGGCTCAGGTTCTTACCTAATGAGCAATCACAGTCAGTCCTCCACATTCACAGGTTTCACTTTTGCAGATTTGATTATTCACGGATCATTTGCGGCCACCTCATGCCATTTTTAAAAGGGACTGCAAGCCTCACGAGACTGAGAAACTAGGGTCATAAGTCCCTCTTAAAAACGGTGTGGGGCAGCAGTGGAGCCCTACTAGCCCCCCACTTCTGCCTTGTGAAGGAACCCTAGTGCCTCAAAGGGATCCATGATGGGTTGAATGGGATCATACTTTTTTGTGTGTTAAATATGGTTTGCGAGAGCCTGGAGTTAAACGTTTTTTCCACTTTCATGAGGGTCCTGTGCCCCTAACCCTAGCGAATGGTGGAGGGATAACTGTACTTTATACCATAATACGTATATTAATATAAGAGTCCTCACTACTGCACATATTTAAAAAAGGAATCTTAAGAGAATGTTTTGAACCCAGGCAAACTGACTTATGGTAAGTTGATTTATTGCTTTCAACACACCAGGGCTGTTTCCACACTAGACTGTTATAGTGCTATTATTCCAACTTGCAACATCCTATGGGATCCTGGGGTTTGCAGTTTCGGAATTCCATAGGATGTTGCAAGCTGGAATAATAACGCTATAACAGTCTAGTGCGGAAACAGTGCAAGACTAACTGGCCACTGTAGCGCCTCACCCAGTGCTTCGAAAATGTAGGGCCTGGGACGCGATTTCTACAGAAGGACAGACTGAGGCCATTTCCGCACTACAGGGCTGCTATTCCACTTTCAACGCCCTGTGGAATCCTGGGGTTTGTAGTTTAAGGAGAGGCATTTGGAATTCTCAGCCAAACAGCTCTTTGGTCTCAGTAAACCAGTACCCAGCTTGTTGGGGGCATGTATAGAAATATGTATTGAAATACATGCTATTTGTAAGTTGGTCGCCGCCTCGATCCATATGGAGAGGTGGGATACAAATGAATAAATAAATAAAAATAAACTACAAACCCCAGAATTCCATAGGAGGTTGATAGTGGAACAGCAGCAGTTTAACACTGTAGGGTGGAAATGGCCTCAGACATGGAAGCCATGTCCCTCCATCTGCTTCCCTCTGCCTAAGGGCAGGGCTGGACCCCTTCCTCCGTATCATTAGAGTGAGGAGAGGCGGAGTCCAGCGGGGCTGGACGGGCTTATGGGACTCCGTCACTCCGCCCCGCCGAGTCTCCTCCCCAGCAGGGCGGCAGTGAAAAGGAGCCGGGGGAGTCGGGATTCCTGCTGGTGTCCCCCCCCCCCGCTCAAGTGGTTCTGCCAGGCTGGGCGCCGCCACCCCTCCCTCTCCGGACCCTCGCCATGTCCCTGTACAGGAACGCGGTGTGGTTTATGAAGGGACTGAACCAATATTGCCGGTAGGAAGGGGGGGCCGTTAGGTGGGAGGTGTGTCTAGGTGGAGCCCCTTTCGAAGGCTCGAAGAGGGAGGAGCCGCCATTTCCTTTCCCTCCACAGAGGCATATTTAAAGGGCCACTCGTATTTTAAGGCAAAAACGTTGAGGGCTCGCCTTCTCGCTCTCCCCCTCCCACGGAGGAATTTTACATAACTACCTGTGGAAGGCGGTTCCATCCAAGTACAGCAAAGCTCTGTTGCACCATATAAAAAAAAAGGTTCCCAATAACACTTCCGGGTTCTCCAACGAAGAGCGCGGCCATGTGCGGGGTTCTGCCGTTCTTAGCTCGCCGCAGCGCCACCCTTTTCGGTGGAGAACCCGGAAATGGTGGGCGGCTCAAGGGTTGGCTTGGCTCGGGCTTTGCCTCTGGGTGACCGGGAGGGGGCGCTGCCGGCAGCGCCAGGCGAGGGAAGATCGTACGGAGCTGCGCCTTAATGTGGCTCTTTTCCGCACTAAGCTGTTATAGCGCGATGATTCCACTTGCAACCTCCTATGGAATCCTGGGGTTTGCAGTTTCGGGAGGGGCCCGTCGGCCATTTCAAGTGGAATCATCGCGCTATAACAGCTTAGTGCGGAAATGGTGTCAGTGACAACGCTCACAAATAATGCTAATATGTCTGCACCCATATGTGATAAATTGTAACTTTAAATAGTAAATTTAAATAGTGACAGGTGACTCGAGAGAGGAGTCTGAAATTCTGAAGACCTGCCTACACCTTGGTGCAGATTCTGGACATTGAGAACATGATGGTGGGATTTTGGGGGGGGGTCTTGGGGGGCAGTATAACTCCTTTTGGAGAGGTCTGCTCTAGCTTCCTCTTTCCTTTTCGGTTGAAAAGGTTCAGCTGCTCTGGGCTGCCAGGGTGTATGTCAGAAAGTGCCTCCTTCCAGTTTCACCACTGTACTAGAGTGCTATTATTTGCAGGTGCAACATCCTATGGAATCCTGGGGTTTGCAATGTTCTGCAAACCCCAGGATTCCACAGGACAGAGCTTTCCAAACTTTTCATATTGGTGACACACTTTTTTAGACATGCATCATTTGGTGACACAGTAATTCAGTTTTACTGGCAAACTGGAAGTTAAACTAAGAGATACAGACACACACATAAACTGTAATAACAAATATGGGGAGATAACATCTCTCATGAAAACCTTTCACATATTTTTAAAATATATGATTTATAAAAAATAACATACATTTCCAAGATTGTAGGCGACACAGCTACACACTTCAGGTGACACACTAATGTGTCACAGCATGCCATTTGGAAAGCCCTCCCATAGAATGTTGAAAGTGGAATAATAGCACTATAACAGTGCAGAATGGCCTCATTGTTGCTTTATAATCTGGTTCACACGGCCAAGTAAGGGGATGCTGAATACATTGACCTGAGAATTGCAAGCAGCAGGCTCATCTTGTTTTTCTTAAGACCCCTTTGATTTTTGGCAATCCAGTCACTTGGTTTTCTTGGCAAGATTTGTTCCGAGGGATTTGTCTTTGCTTTCCTCTGAGGCTGAGAGAGTGTGCCTTGCCCAAGGTCACCCAGTGGCTTTCCATGGCTGAGCGGGAGTTTGAACCTTGGTTTCCCAAGTCCTAGTCCAACACTGGGACTACTGTATCACACTGGTTTAGGGCCGTCCCATCCAGATATTAATCTGCGCAGAAGAGGTGGTGATTGTCTGGGAGCCGAGGCCTGTTTGGTACCATGGCCTGTAATTTTAATCACATTATCCCAGCACTACTCAGAGTGGTAGTCATGGGACTGGTACCTGAGTCAGTCACTGCATGTCGTTGGGAAGCATCCCAGAATGAAAGAAATAGTTGTATATCAGTGGGTACAAATACAGTGAAAGCCCCTGGCATTTGGGGGAAAAAGAATTGTTGGTGTCACCCACATCAGATAGCTTGCAAAGCACTGCATTGTTGTTGTTGTATGCCTTCCAGTCATTTCTAACTCATGGTGACACTTTCACGGGGTTTTCTTGGCAAGATTTGTTCAGAGGGGGGTTGCCTTTGCCTTTCTCTGAGGCTCAAGAGTGGGAAACTGGCCCAAGATCACCCAGTGGGTTTCCATAGCCAAGTGGGGATACAAGCCTCCATCTCAAGACTTACCTCGTTTCACTCTAATAGAAAGGAAAATGTAGGCTTGTGGCACATTTGAGATTAACAACTTTATTTCAGCATAAGATTTGTGAGCCACAGCCTGCTTCTGCTGAAAAAGTGGGCTGAAGCTCCTGAAAGCTTGTGCTGCGATATTCTCAAACTTGTGTCAGCAAGACATTGTTTCCTTCCTTTCTTATGAGTGGCTGCTTCTTTGAAAATAATTTCTTCTTCTTATCTATGTAATTGTGCATATATGCTTGAAACCTGAATATTGTACGGTGGGTCCCCCATATGCATGTGAATGGTATCCATAGTTTCATTGATCCATGTTGAAACACAGTCTGAAAACATTTGGTTCCCATCTTTTTGGACCACACATTGTTGGTTCTTCTGTTTTTATCAGTTGTGCACTGGCTTAGGATGCAAGTAATGGCTGCAAAGCCTTCTTTCTCTTAGATTCTAAAGTTCTGTCAAGTTTCAGGATCTCTTCTCCAGGCTGCTTACTTGTGTCAATACCTATCCCATTTGTCTCAATGAAAAAAATAGCATTTCATTATTCACATTTTTTGTTATCCATGGTAAGTCCAGGAACATTCCCTCTGGATAAGGGGACCTACTGTATTCTATCAGTATGTCTGAGGAAGTGGATGGTTATCCATGAAAGCTCATGCTAAAATCTGTTAATTTTAAAGAGATGACACAAGATTCCCCTTCCTTGCCTTCCTTTTATACTGAAACAGACTAACATGATAATGACAATGGGAGTGAATCCCCCTTGCCATTTCTGTTGCACCACTTTTTACAGGATTTGCATAATATTACTAAAGCCAGGAGGTGGATGTTGTAGATTTTAGAGTCCTCTTTGTTTCCTCACTAATTTGAGCATTGACTGTGCTGGGCTATTAATGGCTGTGTCTTCACTCCTTGAGAAAGCCATTGTGGCGTAGTCAGTTGAAGGTGCTAAAACTCTGGAGAGCAGGGTCCGAATCTCCATTTGACCATGGAAACCTGTGGATGACCTTGAAAAGTCACACTCTCTCAGCCTCAGAGGCAAAAGCAAACCCCTTCGGAACAAATCTTGTCAAGAAAATGCACACAGCAACAACTTCAATGCTTTTATCAATACTGACAAGACAGGGCAGTATGTGTATTAGAAGATTGGATGCCACTCACATAAGCATTTTTGTAAGAGAAAACTGCCTTTTGCAAATCAATTGCCCAGACAACACTGGTACAATTCAGATAAGGGCATATTCAGATTAGTGGTTCTTAACCTGAGGTCCGTGGACCCTGGGGGTCTGTGGGGCCCTCAGAGGGGGTCCGCGGAGCCTTGCTGCAGGACACCAACAGTGGCACATTGTTGTTGTGTGCCTTCAAGTCACTTCTGACTTATGGTAACCCTAAGGTGAAATTATCACAGGGTTTCTTTCTTTCTTTTTTTTGGCAAGATTTGTTCATAGTGGGTTTGCCTTTGCTTTCCTCTGAGTCTGAGAGAATGTGACTTCCCCAAGGTCAGCCAGTGTCTGAGTTAGGATTTGAATCCTAGTCTACAGAAGCCTTTAATAAATAAATAAATAAATAAATAAATAAATATTTGAATATTTAAATCTAAATTTAAATATTTAGATCTTGAGTTAAGTGGTGGGGATCCCTGACAACAAATTATATTTATATGTTGTCCCCAGTAAAGAAAAGGTTAAGAACCACTGATTTAGAGGATCTGGTGTTCTAGGGACTTTATGACATAATGGAAGCAAATGGACAAGCCTTTGCCTGAGATACAGGAGACTGAGGGAAGGGAGAGTTAAGGGATAAATGCACAAATGCTGTTGTAAACCAACAGGCATTTATTTTATTTTATTTGTTCAGGGTAAGGTGTCATACAAGAATGTTATCCATCCAGGTGAAACAAAAAGATGTAGGTTAGGTTTTTTCAAAATCTCCAAACTATCAGCTATGTCTGATAAATTAATGCTGGGCATAGTAGGAAAACTGAGCTGGTTTTGATGCCTGTTTGTAAAATACAAAAACGAAGTCATTTGAAATGAGCTTTCATCTATCTGTCATCTATCTGTCTATTCAGGTGATTATTGTTTAAAATAAGAATGTAACACTCCTTGTATTTTCTAAGTAACCTAATTTTTAATTGGCTTCTCTAGGAGTGGCTATGAGGCAGCGAGCAAGCACTTTGTTCCAGGAGACTTGGAAGTAGATGTAACTGGGAGGTCTTTCATGGTCACTGGAGCGAACAGTGGTATTGGCAAAGAAACTGCAAAAGAGATAGCTAAAAGAGGTAAGTTGAAGTGACTGAGCTTCCTCTGAGACTGGTATTTCTGCAGGGCAATTCACACAAGACAGGAATAGTATTCGAAAAGAAGCCACAGTGGGTTTTGCACTTGTACTGTGAGATGTGCCTTCTTCCAACATCAGAATTTGTACAGTAGGTTTATATTTTCATGGGTCATGGGTTTTCATTGGTGCTTATTCCATAGTTCAGGAAGGCTTGCTTTCACTGTGTATCTGCATTTGTCTCTTGATCCTTTGCCTTTAAAATTTATAAGATATGCTGTTAAAAAGGACTACAAAACAGCTCAAGGATGTGTTTTTAATGAGGCAGTGCTACCTACTGCAGTCTTTGCTGCAAACTGGTAGGACTGTACTAATTCTTGCATGTTTGCTTGCTTGCTAAAATAAAGTGATACCAGAAAGGAAGGTACATTTTAATGAGCAAGCTAAGGGTGTCTCCAAAAATCAACCCCCTTTGATATGTCTTCCATGTAAACAGGCGCTGAATGCAGAGAAAAATATTAACATTGGCCTAGGAATTAATTCTTTGGATTGCAGCTGCCCCCAGGTACCTAGAGACAGCCATGATTATTAGCATGAGAATTAAGTGAGTGATTTGTTCTTACCATTACAGTATATCAAGCACTATATAGGAAAAATACCAGTTTTAAGAGCCATCATTGAATTAATTGCCCAAAGAAATTACATGGTGCCAGTGACAAGAATATCTTTCTTTCCTTTTGAGGAACTAGTACTTAAAGAACATGGTGGAGGAGTGATATTGCTCTTTCACCACTCTTGAATGGATTCTTTCAGTATTTATGGGCCACCTTTTAGATATACTCCTTCAAAGAGAGCTCAGGGCATATCAATACACCATTTATAACAATGTATTACAAACCATGAAATCATAACTTCACGAAGTAAGACATTAACATATCTAAGGCTATAACAGCAGCATTCAAACATAAAAAAAGCAAAAAAGTTAGTTGGAAACAGCAGCCATTAAATACTGTATATTAAAATATTAATTAAAAGCAGTATGGAAGATGTCTAAAAAATGTGTAATAGTTAGAAACAGCAGCCATTAAATTTGTTATTGTTGTTGTTGTGTGCCATTCAGTCATTTCTGATTTATAGCAACCCTAAAGCAAACCTATCAGGGTTTTCTGGGCCTGAGAGTGTTTAACACATGCAAAGTCACTCAGTGAGTTTTCATGGCCAAGCAGGGAATTGAAACATGGTCCAACTGTCCAACTATTATACCACACTGGATCAGCCATTTATATACTATGTGTTAAAATATTAATTAAAAGTGCTTTGGAACACAGTTTGGAAAGCACAATAAAAAGGTCTCCAAAAACAGTTTAAAAATCATCCACTGAAGGGATGCACTTGCCTGCATAGGGAAGATATTCCATAAATAAAACACCACCACAAAGAAGTCCCTGTCTCCAGTGTCTGTCAGTCTAATACTTCATAAGGTCAGGGTCTTGAAGATCACTCTTAAAGCCTGAGCAGGTTTGTACAGGTGCAGATGGTCTTTAGGATATCTTGGTTTCGAACCATTTAGGATGTTAGGAAGAAGCTAAAAAGTAACTGCTAGTATTTAGCCTTTCGTGTGCATCGTGACTTTCTGGTCATGTGAGGGCCCATCACCTTCAGTGAAGTTAAGTGTGCAGGAAATCACATGAATCAGGCCTTTGTCTGATCAGATGTTCACAGCCAAGACCTGGTTCACACAAAATGCCATTTGCTTGTGCCACCCCTCCACCATTCTGTTTTGGCATGCTCCCCCTCATAAATGTGAGAACTAGAGCACATACTTGGTCCCAGTGGACCTGTACTGATTTCATCATGTAGAGATGTAGCGTTTTCAATTGCTGAAGAGTTTTACTAGTTGAAACGTACAGATATGAGGTTTCTTTCTCATACACTTCCCAATTAAGTGCATTGTGTTTGCATATTCATAAATACAAAGTTCTATCAGTCTTGTACTGATTCTTGCTGAACTCTTTCAGGGGGAATAGTTCACCTAGTTTGCCGAAACAAAGACAGAGGTGAAGAAGCTAAAAAAGAAATAACAACAGAAACTGGAAATCAGGTAAGATTTGCGCTTGGATTTTTTTTCCTGTTTTATGCTTTGTTGTCAAGAAATGTATAGTATTTTCTGAGCAGTTGGTGATGTTGGACTCTGGTTGCTGGTTCTTATTTCACTTGACTGAGCTTGTTTTCTACTGCTCCACAAGCTGGAACATGAACCAATGGGTTCAAATTACCAGAAAAGAGATTTCACCTAAATATTAGGAAAAACTTCTTTACTGTAAGAGCTGTTTGAAAATGGAATAGACTGTCTCAAAGGATGGTTCACTCCTCATCTTTGAAAGTCTTTAAGCAGAGGTTGGACTGGCATGTTTCAGGGGTGTTTTAGTTGTGTATTCTTGTGTTGCAGGAGGTTGGGCTAGAAGGCCCTTGTGGTCTTGGTTTCCCTATGGCAGTTAGGAATGTGTGACCTTGAGTTACACAGTGACTACAGTAACATTTTCATGGTCTCTATGCAGCCTTTAGTTTGTTGTTGCTGTGTGCCTTCAAATCATTTCCAAACCTGTCATTAAGTTTTCTAGGAAAGATTAGTTCAGAGGTGGTTTGCCAGTGCCATCCTCTGACTCTGAAAAGTGTGACTTGGCTCAGGTCACCCAATGGGTTTCCATGGCTGAGTAGGAATTCAAGTCCCACTGGTCTCCAGTGCCATAATCCAGCACCCAAATCACTAAACCACACTGGCTTTCAGTTATGGGCTACATAGGCATCCTGAAATTCCCCCAGTCCCCACTTACTGGGCAAGTAGCCACTTTGATTGATGGAGGTCTGTTCCCTTGTTGCTCAGGAAGCTGCTGGCTGATGATCTCACCCCTCACTTACATGAGTGATCTCCAGTATGAGGGGAAATTGTGATGGGGGTCCTGCTTCTGCTCTGGTCATCATTACTAATGATTCTTACCTATTGTTAAGGAATATTCCTCATAGTAGGAGTGGACAACAGACAGCTAATGGGCTGCATGATAATGTCCTGCCCAGTTTTATGGCTGCTGCCTCCATTGTACTCTTGAATTTTACCAGGGGCAGCAGCACTAGAGAGAGAGACATTATTTATTTCCATTTTATGGTGAAAATGCAGTTCCCACCCAACATCGCCCTGGTGCTCAAATTCAGCAGCAAATTCAGGGGTAGGGATGTGCCTTCCAGATGGGTTCAAGGGGATCAGTATGGCACTAGTTGGAAGTTGCCAACCCCTGCTTATAGCTTGCTGAAGAATTTTCTTCCTTGCTGCTGCCAGGGAACCCCACCCTTCTTTTCCCACTGTGCAGCTATTAGCACAAGTTAGGATCTAGGGTGGGGGAGCTGGGATAAGTTTTCATTCCACCTCTCTGATGTCAAGAAAATGGCGGCAAAACAGCAATCTTGGTTGGTATAATGCAGGTTGAGTAGAGGTGAATGCCTCTGCTGTCTCACAATGAACCCAAAGGCTGTTGAGATCACCATTTCCCCTTTGCTGATGGTGCTGGAGAAGCAGAATCTTGCTTGGGATTACTGTGGGTTTCTTCCTGCAATCCCATCCTTGAATTTCAGTTCCCACTTTACAGTAAAGGAAGGAAAAGAGAGCACAAATCATCCATATTGTTATTCTCTTTCTTTCTTTGTGTGTGTTGTGCCTTATTTGTCATCTACAGTATCTTATCTTTCTATGTAATTTTTTATTTGTTTTACTGTTCCCTTCAACCATAAATATGATCAGGGTCCCTGCTCCTTCAGTTAAATATTATTTGGAAAAACAGATATATCAGCACCTACTATGTGATTGTGTAGTATTGCTAAAAGTGTGTTAAATGATAACCAGTCATATTAAGTTTGCAGACACCTTTGAATATTTTCTGTGTTTAGCTGTGCCAGTCATATCAGTTTTGTGAACACCTTTGAATATCGTATGTGTCTCTAGCTGTGCCTGAGTCATAAGTAAGATTTAAAGTGGGACTGTACTCCAAAATGCCAGATGGCTTTCTTTTCTCATCTTTTCCCTTTCTCTAGAATGTTTTTGTCCATATTCTGGACATGTCTGATGCCAGAGGAATTTGGAACTTTGCTGAACAATTCAGGAAAGAACACAAACTAAATGTTTTGGTGAGTTGGGAACATAAAGCACAGCTCAGCTCATAGAAGTGAGTGGGCATTGACAAATACTTGCTGTTTGAAGGCAGTCGTGGGCATGAACAAGAAACAATTTTGGCAATAGTCTGCGTACTGTCAATATTGTAGTCAAGAGTCTAGAGTGCCTGTGCAAATGTTCCTTTTCTTAAGATATGGCCACTTTCATGTGATTGCTTAATGCAGTGTTGAGATCTGTGTAGTAATGTGACTCCTGTATATTGGAAAACTCTTTTATGTTGAGTCAGAGCCCTGATCCATCAAGCTCAGTATTGTCTACACTGATTGGGGGCAGCTCTCCCAAGTTTTCAGACAGGAGTCTTTCCTAGTCCTGAATGGATACAATAGAGATTGAAACTGCGAAGCCTCTCAGTGTAGTCACATCTTTTGGTTTATGCTTTTTCTTCACAGATCAACAATGCAGGCTGCATGATAAACAAAAGAGAACTAACTGCAGATGGGCTTGAAAAGAATTTTGCTACAAACACTTTGGGTAAGTAGGGTAGTTTTCCAAAGGAGATGATGCAGACTATTATAAACCTCTCAGGCTCTCCTAATGCCTGGGTAAGTTTGCTTGCATTTTTCCAATTAAAAAACAATGTCACTTTCTTTCTGAACTGCTTCTGTATTCTCAGCTGAAAGAAAGAGAGAAGAAGTCTCTCCACTGCCCCACTACTACCTTTAGACTGCAGGAAAGCAGATTTGAGTTGAACCTTATTATTTGATAAAAGCAGTTCAGTTTCCCAGTGAAGAAAGTTCTGAAATGTGTCCTCAAAGATTTTGTTTAACCAATTAAAAGGGTGCGGTTGAGGTGTTGCTTTGTATAAACTATCATGCCTAAGATAACTTGAATAACTGTTGTCCTCTACGAGGTTTTTAACTTTGTGTGTTCTTTGGAAGATGCCCTCAATGAGCTGAATAGTTCATAGCCCAAACTGTAATTTCTGATTCTGCGTACAGTTAAGGTGTCAGAGGTGTTGGCAGTGGAATAAACACACCACAGAATAAATTGGGCAGATCTTTCTTTGTATTGCTTTAACCATTGACACAGGAAAAAGAAAGCCATCCTGCTCAAGGAAGTATCTTCTCCCTCATGTTCAACTGATAACAGAGAAAGTAGATTGAGTGAATTGGCATTCTCGATCCATTAATGTCCCTGAGACTTAGCAAATTCAACAAATCTTAATTGCAAAAGGAAAGAGAGAGAGATGGACACAACAGAGCTACCCCAGGCTGTGTGACTGAGTTTTCTGGAGGTGGGGTGGAGGACTCAAAATAGTAGGCCACTTGCTGAAAGTTAGAGAATTTCTGTATTTTACCAACATGTGTGGCGTAAGCTGTCATAAACCAAAAATACTTTGATGCACAAAGGTTAACGTTATAATTAATATTGGCTTGAAGTGATTCTACTCTTTTTCCTTTTTGTAGTCCTGTGATCATACACTTTCTTTCTGAAGTACTGTAGATTCCAAAGGGGTGTGGGAAGTTACCTGCAAGCCAAAAAGTAGCTTGAGAGGCTATGATCTGGGGAGAGGCAGAAGAAGCAGTGGTGTTTAGGTCCCGATTGCAGAAGGGGTGGAAAGACATTATGGTGAGAGTGGTTTTTATGCATGTTCTTGACACTTCTCAGTCAAAAGGCAATTAGCCAGTTTTTGTTGAAAAGTGACATACGGGGCAAGATTCTGTTGTGTTTTTATGGGTTTTTTTTTTTAGATAATAGCATTGGAAATACTAGCTGTTGGAATGATAGAATAGAACTATTTAATAAAACTGTCTAACTCAGCCCAAACAATATTCAAAGTCATCTCTTTTACTGTTTTAAAGTGTATTTCACTCTGGATTCTTTATTCAATGTTGTCGTTCATGATAGATAGTATTTATGTCTGAATGTTTCCTTTCTTCTTCAGTCTGCAAAAAAAAAAAAAAAAAGTACTTTTCCAGTTGATGCATTTGTGGAATAGTAGAAGAAGCCTTCAGAAAATCTGAAGTAGTGAGTCAAAGATTATGTAATCTAGGCCCGAAATGATTCCTACAAATACAGTGTTTTGCCTGGAAGGATATATAGGTATTTGACTAGATCGTAAGTGCTGTGTTGCTCCCTCTTAAAAAACTTGTCAGTTGCAATAGTTGGGTCATGTTTACAGGTAACCAGTGATACCCAGTGGCTCCCTTGGAGTGAAGCAGTGAATGCACTTCAGACTTTAGTTCTTTAGTTTGAGAAGTTGTTCAAAGTGCTACAGTATATCCCCAAAATAGGTTCAGCATATTGAATAGCATCTTTAGGAACCTGGAACAGCCTCACTCCTGTAGTGAATAGATGATCCAGGTGAAGGGTTACAGAATGGTAGTATTAAAACAAATCAAACAGCTGAGGTTATTGTAGAAGGAACTGCCTGTTAAATATTCTGAATTTATCTTTTAGGTACATACATTTTAACAGTGGCTCTTCTACCTCTCTTGGAAAAAGATGACCCTAGAGTCGTAAGTCTGCATGCCTTAATTTGAAGGCAAATGTTATCAGTTGCCGGGGTAATCGTTTCCTTTTCCATGTTCTTGATACAAATGGGTCTGTGCCAGTTACAGCTTGGGAGGGCTGACCACTTTTGTTGATAGGAGTCAGACACAGAAGAGAGACTGAGTCTCAGATTTGAGGAACAAAACCATGTTATACACCCTGAGACTCAGGGCTTTATCACATCAGGTTCTTCTCGTCTTAAAAGCACAATTGAACTTTTTGCACAGGAAATCGTAACACAACACAAGTGCAAAAGAAGGTCATTAACGGATTTTTGGTGTTAAGAAAAAGAAACAATTTCCAAACAGTCTCCCATGGGAGAACAGCAGAACAAGAAGACATCATGTGATAAGTCCATGCCAAAGATGCTATTTGCCAGCTGTAGGTCCAGTTTACTGCCTAGAGTGATAAAACCCTCAGTCTCTATCTTATGTTGGAGTCATTGGATGTTTCCAGTTCTTCTCCTTTCCCTTACTTTTGCTGGCACCAAGAGATGCTGCACCAGAATTGCATAAAAAAACAAGCTTTGGGAGAAGGCTTTCATGTTCTTAAAAAAGAGATCAACATCTTTGTAACAGTTTCACTGGTCTTAATTTACATGCCAACGCTATGGCAACATTTGTAAGGAAGCGGAGAGAAAATAATGAACCTTGAGCACTACAGCAAGCTTACTGTGCCAGCTTCATACTACGTACTGCCTAAAGGGTTGTATAATTGTGGACCCTTAATTTCAGGGGCCTTACTGGATTTCAGTTCAGCTGCTTTACTGAGCCACAAACAAGTCCAATGTCTGTACCAGGCCCATGTCAGAAACAAAGGCATTCTATGTCTTAGGGATGTGGTGTTACTGCTTACCTCATGTTTTATTAAAACATTGTTTTTTGGGCTGCACACCATGCCTGTTGTTAGAAAAGTGAATTCATCACCAACTTTTGAGTGAGTTTCTACCCCCACCCACACCCTGGAGAGGTAAAAAGGAAATGCTGTTCTGTGTTTTTGGAAGCCAGCGGGTGTTTAAAAGAGTGTTCATTCCAGCTCAGCACAGCTGAACCACTTCCAACAACAGCTTTTTGTGTCTGCCAGTGTGTGTGTCTGTATGTGTTAGATCCATTGATATTTTTCAAAGAGAGAGAAAAATCAGGGTCGCTGTTTGACATAGTGGCATTTTATGTAAAGCTTCAGGAGTTTTCTATCTGAATAGTTAATAAAGTATCTTTGCATTGTGACTATTAAAGAGCTAGGGTAGAAATCAGTGTAGCTTTCTAGGGAGATAGCCAGCATGATATAGGACACTGAATTTCAAAGCCCTTTAAATAAATGGCTCAACCTAGTAGCTGGTTGTCCTTTTGAGTTGCATAAAGGAAATTTGGTACTGTTACCCCAAAACGTGAGTGGCTCAGGGATCCACCCATGATACCAGTGCCTCTGTGAAACAGTGGGGAGTATTAGTTCAAAGAGGGGGCCTGAGGGAGGCGGGTAGATCTTTTATACCTATGTCTACAGGTACTAGTGCAGGGAAGAACCAACTAGACATCCAAAAGTAAGCTTATTTGTTTTATTGGTGGAATTGCAATCACACACACAAGATCCAAGCAGTCACGCAATCACACAAGGCTAACTGAAAAAAAAAAGGAAGAAAGTTTTGGATAGTGAGATTTCCAGGGCAAAGTAGGTGATATTTACCAAGCCAGTAGAGATGCAAAGAGCGATGTGGCTTAGATTGGGAGTCCAAGGACACTATACAGTCAGGAATTTGGAGTAGCAGAGTGTCAACTAGCAAACAGTGTTCTGTTAGTTGACTGCCCAAAAATTAGGGTTTAAATACTCTTTTTTCTGCCTGAAGATGCTAATGGCGCTGTGGCAGAATAAACAATGAAGTCTGGAGAGTGGACAGTGGGGTCTGGAATGAGTTAATGGTCTTAGCATTAGGTGACAAAGGGCTAATGGTAGCCTTGATCACTCTGTAATTGTCAGATAGGTGTGGAACAAAAGGGAAGCTTGCTTGGTCAGAGGGAGAGGAGTTAAGATAACCAGCTGTCCTGTGGGAATCTCCCAGATGCTATTGTCTTATAAAGATTGAGTCATCGGAGGGTAACTGTGTTAGAGTAGATAAACATCCCCAGAGCCCAAATCAGAACAATTGCAAATTAATTTCAGAGTCCCCCCTTTTTTTCTTTTTCTTTTTTTCTGTCTTAACAAATTTAAACTTAAACTGTCCTTGGGGTACTGAGTCCCATGTTGTTCTGTTGGGCCCAGCCCCCAGAGTGGGCCCTCTCACCTGCGGGATTAGTTGGCATGGCGCTGGTGGGCATGCCTGTGGGAGGAGGACAAAATGCGACCCAGCACTTTCACACACTCACTTGTCATGGCTATTCTCCCTTTATTATAACTTAATCTCCTGATGCCAAGGTCATGTTTCTTACACACAGTCTCAAAGGAAGCTAACCCAATCCTTTCTTTAGACATGATCTTAATTGTACCATTTCAAACAGCAAGAGCAAAAAATGAGGAATGAAACATTTACAGATGGCTGAGTTCTGTCAGCCAGAGCAGCCAGCAGAGCAGAGCAGCAGTCTTTTTTGCATGCACACATACTGAAAGACAGCTTTACATTTGCACACAGCTCGAATAAAAGAGAAAATATATGCATACATTCACACACACACATACTCACCACAGGCACTTGTTTCTCCAGTCACTCTCTCATTGTCTCTCTCTCTCTCATATCCCCTTTTCTGACAAGATCTATATTAGGTGCTTAGTTCTCCAACTTGCACTTTCAGTTATACTTAGGGTACCCGAGGAGTTGCGAGTAGAAAAATACACTCAACTGCCTTTGCCCTCTGACAGGGTCTTTGCTGTCATCGCCCCCCTAGACTTTGTCTGAAAGGAGTTATCTCTAATTTCTGTACCCCTCCTCTCCAGTCTCCACATGAGGTAGGAAGTAGGGATGCCATGTCCTCTCCACTTGCATTCTCCCTGCAGGTTTGTTTATCCACCCTAACAACTGCAAGTCCATCATCACAGGAGTTTCTTGATGATTTGCTGACTACGACCTGGCTGTGCTTTGAGGTCTTTCCTGACCTTATTTGCAATGCATATGTGTGGTCAGCTTTTTTCTCTTGGTCAACATGGCCATGCAGCCATAGCAGGAGTATATTTTATATTTATGTCAATTAATGTATTCTGCCCATTAAATTGTATTTCACTAATCAAACCATATCAAAGTGTGGGGGTGTATTAACAGTACATGTTCAGTTACAAATCAGTATTGTTGGGTATTTCCTTCCACTGATGTGTCTTTAATTTTTTTTTTTTTTCAGATCACTGTTTCCTCAGGAGGGATGTTAGTTCAGAAGCTGGATGTATCGGATTTGCAGACAGAAAATACAGCATTTGATGGGACAATGGTCTATGCACAGAATAAGGTAGGATTCACAGTTCTTGAAGAAAAATCAGAGACCAGGAGATGATAAAGTTCCTTTACACACATACTTGGCAGTTTTGAGTAAATTCCATTTTGATGAAAAAAAAAAGAGAGAAGGAAATAGAAAAGAAAAGAACCCTAGAAAGCTCCAAGCTCTAGGTCAAAAGGATTTTGAAATAGAACTTTGCTGCTAAATATGGCCAGAATCTTTTTGGTGTCATATGCTAGCATATCCCCTGTTATGCCAGTACATGTGCTTTTAAGGACATTGTGGAAGGAGGTGTCTCATGACTCCTTCTGCAACACTGTGACCCCGAGTGTGCATTAGCAGTTGGGGATACTTTGGTGCAGTTTGGCCCTCTACATACTGATTGGTTTTAGGGGTGTTCCAGAGCTTGTTCCACTCCACTTTAGCATTTGGGGAGGTAACAACAAAATCCTGGGAGGAAAAGGCTCTTGATCTTCTCTAGCTGCAGAAGAATATCTTGTCCGTTCTAATCCCACTTACAACTGATCAGTGATCAAAAGGCTGGAACTGCACTAAGGAATCCCTGGCTGCTGTTGCACACCCAGAGTAGACGTAGGGGAAAAGTAGCGGCCTCCATCCACCCTTGGAGCACTGTTGTAAAGATACTAGTGGAGACTTGGCCCTGCCATCTTACTAACTGGATTTCAGCCTGCCAGGTTAGAATGGAGCTTCAGAGTCCAACAGGCCATCTCAATTGTGCACATGCTTTTAATGTTTGTGTGGAGCTCTTTAAAAAAAACTAGAACCGAGACAAAAGCCTGGAGTATTTTCGTGCACAGTGAAGAGAGTACTCTACAGTGGAAGGGAAAAAAATGACTATGCTAAACAAATAATTGTATGGTATGGTGGCTTGAGCATTGAACTACCATTCTGGAGACCAGGGTTCGATTCCCAGCTCAGCCAAGGAAACTCACTTGGTGATGTTGGTGCATCACACACTCTCAGCCCCAGAAAACTCTGTGAGAGGGTCACCATAAGTCGGAAATATTTTGAAGACACACAACAACAAATAATTACTGTGTCCTTTCCCTAGTTGTGTTGCTTTTGTGTACCTTAAGTCATCTCAGACTTATGGTGACCCTACAGTGAACCTATCATGGGGTTTTCTGGGGCTGAGAGTGTGTGACATGCCCAAGGACACCCAGTGGGTTTTCGTGGTCAAGCAGGAAATCAAATCCTGGTCTCCAGGGTCCTTGTAGTTGATATTCTGTATAAAGATGCTGAACTAAATGGCCGATTGCTCTTTTTCCAGTTTCATGCCTTTTGTTGTATCTTAGAGGCAGCAAGTAGTCATGACGGAACAGTGGGCTAAAGCACATCCCAGCATCCACTTTTCTTCTATGCATCCTGGCTGGGTAGATACTCCAGGTACTTCTTGCTGAGTAGAAATATTAATCTCTTTGCCTAACTATAAAGTGGCTTTGTCTGTTGCTTGTGGGAAGCACACACCCCAGCATTATCCCTGTTCTTCTTCCCTTTATAACCTGACTTTGAACTTTGCATCTTTTCCTTTGCCCAAGAAAATATACGGAAGGGTTGTACTCTGCATCAAACTGATAAGTGGAGCGGTTAGGAAACACAGACTATCTGTCCTTTGTACTTCTGGCTTCATCAGTGTTTGAGAGCAAGCAGAGATAGTTACTTGTAAATTTCTAGCTACCATGAGGAAAATTCTGCCTTGCAATAAATTGCCAGTGTTCTTTATATAGCTTTAAAACAAAATCTCTTTGTGTTTGTGTATTTGCTTGCTTGTGAGGCATGAACAGTGTTGATGTGTTAGGGCTGATACCTGATAAAACCTGATAAAATAGGTTTTATAGATACCTGATAAAACAACATCCTAAAGGTCTGTAATGGATGGTGTTGATTGTAAATTGTTGCACCTTCGTCATAGGAGTCCTCAGTGCAAAGTGCAGAAACTCAAGGTGATATATTTTGAAAGATGACACAAGCAGGCCTACCTCCAAACATCAGGCATACTGTACAGTTTGCTGGATTGTAACGAATTTGGTAAACTTAGGCCTAACTGACTGAACTTGGAGAAACATTAGACCGCTTGCTATTGTTACTCATGCAGCATTATGCTACCTGCTAAACTGCTCAGACAGATTTTCCCCTATTCTAGCATAAAGCTACAAATAAATATCAGTAGGACCTTCTTTAAAAACTCTTGGCTTAAATTCACACTTATTTTAAAAGGTGCCAATGGCTTTTGCAGTATAGAATTGTGTTCCCTTTGGTCTAGAGTAGATATGTTTATTCCAAAAATCTTTGCTGTTGAATTAACAAATCAGTCACCTTATCACAGTGAGGCTCTTTTAATGATTGCCTCTACTTACGTTCTGTAAGTTCAAATGTTTACATTTTCTACAAGGGAAGAAAACTAATTACCCAGCTGCAGGTAGGATGGCTGGATGGATTACTGGTTGTTGTCTTGTTGTTCTCCTCCCATTTTCTGGTAAAAGATGGAACTTTCTTTAAAATATTTGGACTTTAACTGTAGACCTAGTTATAATCTGTGTATAGACTTAGCAGATGAGCCACTGGCAGTCAATATCCATGATCCTTGGAGCTTGCAATAGTTGACTCACTGCTCACAAGACAGACCTGACCTATTATGAACTGAAATAGCTTATACTTAGCAGGCTAGACAGGGTGTATGGAAAGAAGCTAGTCTGAGAGCCATGCTGAATAAAATTACATATTAGCAAAGTTCCTAGTTCTGCTGAAACACCCCAAATTATATGAAGACATATGATTAGCTAATTGCTTCTGAGAAATTTCCCAAGGGGTGTGTATACTACTATTTTTTTTTTAAAGCAGCGTTTGTCACATGCATTTAACTGCAGCATCTACAACCACCAAGAAAGGAATATCTCCCTGCAGTTTGAGGATTTCAGCCCTTCCATTCTGTATTGTGTGAGATTTGATGGATCAGTTCTAAAGGAATAATTTTAAAAATAAAAATGTAATTAATGTACAGATGCACATTTGTACACTTAGCAGCAGAATCTGTTAATATAAAAGTGCACTAATAGTACTCAGAAGGGGTCTCCCTTACTCAAAATGCAGTGTGAGAGAACCGAAACTGGTATCAGAGACAGGAGATGAATAATGGTGGTCTCTGATGCAAAAGGAGACTTCAGAGCCTGTAAGGAGTAGCATATTCCAAGCTATAGTAAATCCCACTGATTACTGGGAGACAAGCATTTTGCCAGTTACAGTCCTCTCTCCACATTCACGGGTTTGACCTCCATGAATTTATTTGCAAAGCGTATGTGAGCCCCCCACCCATTCCTTTGCATTTTGTTGGGTGTGAAGAAGGAAGGAAAGCATGCCCAGGCGAAAGGCAAGGCAAGGGAATGGAGTGGGGGAAAGCATGCGCATGCCTTCCTTCTCCCCTCCAGTCTCCTCCTCCCATTCCCTTGCCTTTGGCCCAGTGTGGATGATATGTGCCAAAGGCAAGGGAATGGGGGAGACACATGTGTTCTTTCCTTCCCACCTCCAGTGCTTCCCCTCCCATTCCTTGCCTTTGGCTCCAGTGCATGGAAGCAAAAGGCAAGGGAATGGGGAAAAGCCCTGGAAGGGAATGGGAGGGGTAGCGGGAGGGAGTTATTCACAGTTTTTCCATTTTCGTGGGGTTCTTCGCTCTGAACCCTTGTGAAAATGGAGGGGGGCCCTGTTTTTTGTGGGATAAGACATTTTCTACATACACTTACCAGAACTGTTACCTTGTAGGGGTAAGGTCATCTATGCCAGATTTCTATGAGAAGATGAAGAACAAATTACGGACAGAGGGTCAGGGAGCGGACACTGTGGTATGGCTTGCGGTCTCCTCTGCAGCGAAGAAGCACACAAGTGGCCAGTTCTTCCAAGGTAAAATGTGGTAGTGTTTCCTTGAAATTAACAAAGCATGGAAAAAACTTGTCCTCTAGCAATATATTGAAAACCATAAAAAACTTTAAAAAAAATTAGGTGTGACTGCAACAAATATTGGGTGTATGTGCATTGTACACACTCAAAATCAAAGCTGGGATCGGCTGTAGCTCTCTGTGCTGTGTGCTTTTGATGGCAACATGGGTTGTGTTGACAATGAAACAACTTTAGCACTTTATATCAGAGCAAGGAATGTGATTGTCCAGCTGATGTTGGATTATATTTCCCATCAGCCCTAACCAGTACAGCTAGTAGTAAGGAAGTATAGGAATTACGGTCCACAGTCTTGAAGGTCACATATTCTGAGCTTTGCTTTATATTGTGAACATGCTTGAACTGTGGCTCCTCAATTAGTGTTGCACACTTGTTCACCAATACTAACAAAATTCAAGAAAGGATGGTTCCCCCTGAGCCCATTCTGATTGTTGAAATTGATTGTGCATTTTTGCTTCCAGACAGACAGCCTGTTCCAACCCACTTACCACTGGCATGGACGAAATCTTCACCTGGTGATGAAGAAAAATTGATGCAGACTCTTGAAGAGCTCTCTCAGCAGTTTAAACCCCAATAATCACTATGTTCTACTTCCTTTTTAACAAGAATTCTAGCGGTAGAGCAGTACCATTTTCCCAAACCTTAACTGAAGGGTCAATTGAGCAAAGCAGCGCTACACTTGAAAATTTGCAATATGTGGAGATTAATAGCATACAGAAACTCGCATACCTAATTTTGCAGCAGAAAAACATCTGAACATTCCCTGGCTGTTTTTCTGTGTTTTTAACATATATCTGATTTTTGCTCAATAGACTGTGCAGTTTCTAGAACAGGCTCAGGAAAAAGCTGAAAACATGCAAACTTTGTGCTGATTCCTGGAAAAGTTAGCTTTGTTTGTTTCAACTGAGCAAGTTAATTGCAATTAATTCCAGTTTCAGTGGCATTTGCAAGCCAGCCCAGAGAAAGGTAGATGTATTTATGTCATCAAAATACATCATGGTTTGAGAGGAGCGTGGAGAAAAAGAAGAGACCTCTTGTGTTTCTCCCCAGTCACAGTTCCATGTAATTTCCATCCTTTAGTTCCCATATCATACATGTTCTTTTTACATTTATTTTTAAATTAAGTTAAAAAAACACACAATCTAAACATAACGAAAAACAAAACAACAACAAATGCATCCATACAAACATCAACAGATAATATCCTAATCTACACGTATCTAAAATACTAGCAAAACATAATTAAAAGTGGTTCCCACCCTTGTTGCAAACAATTCATATTACTTAAACATTTACACCTATTAAGTTGTTCTTTATATCCTGTAATTAATAATTGTTGCTTATCACTTATCATTTTAATTATTTATCTATTCAATTTCTCAGATTCATAATTCATTATTAACTTGTTCTAGATTACTTTATACTAATGATCAATCATCAAATGTTAATCATGTCTATATATTTATATCTATAAACGTTTTAAAACGGCAAACAGAATATATCTTCTAAATCTATTTTTATACTTCTCATATAGTAGGTATTAATTTTGAATGTCAAAATCTATTGTCATCAGATTGCCTTCATTATTTTTAAAGAAATCAGTCAATTGAGACAGAAATTCATTTTGTGTTCTGCCTTTTAGCCTGTGCATAAGCTTACCCATTTCAACAATTCCCATCAGTCTGTTTAGCATTCATCCACTGTTGGTAACTCTGATTTTTTCCAGTACTTTGCATATAATAATCTTGCTGCTAACAACATATGTTGTGCCAGTTTATGTTGCTTCTTATCCACTGTTGTGTCTTCTTCCCAGATTCCTAACAGATATAATTCTGGCTTTTTAGGTACCTGAGACTTTAAAATCTTTTGCTTCATTTTTTCTGTCTTCATCCAGAACTGATTAGCTTTATCACATGTCCACCACATATGATACAAGGAGCCAACATAATCCTGACACTTCCAACATTTAGTCTTCATCTCTTTAAATATCTTTGCTAAAAACTTCAACTTCTTTTCAGTATGCCCCATGGTCAACACCGAGAATTGACTTCTCAATAATTTTAACTCCTTCAAAATTCTTTCATCTTCTGTGGATTTCCTCAATACATCTTCTTTAATCTTTATTTCATCCAAAATCTTTTCTTTTTTTCCATTTGCTTCTTTATATACTCTTTGCTAAATTGAATAAAATGTGCTGTCATATATAACTTACTTGAGTCCCAAACTAAGCTAATATTAGTTCCTTTATTTAAATTCCTTTTAAAAAATTATTTAATCTTGCCTTTTGTTTTTAGAATCACTTCCTCATTCAAAATTAAGGAGTCATTTAATGTCAATCTAAATTCTTTGCTTTTCCTTCTAAACTTCATCATCACAAGGTTGTGATCAGAAAAAGCTTTTGGCAATATCTCAACTTTTTATATATGCCATCAGTCCAAGTTTTAGAAATCCATGTCATATCAATCTTTGAATAACATTTGTGCCTATGAGAGAAAAAACTATTGTCCTTGCCATTTGTGTGTTTCGTTCTCCATGCGTCCATGGCTAGTAGATTATCCATTGGTTCAAATAAGTCTTTAGGTAGTTGACCTTGTGCTTTATTTATATCTCTTGAAGAAGACCTATCAACTTGTGTAGATGCCATCCTGTTCCAATCTCCCATCAAACACCAATTTTCATAAGACATTTTGGATAACATTGAATATAATTTTTGGATTAACATTCCTTTATGCAATATTGGTACATAAATGCCCATCACCAACATTTTATCTCCATTCACATTATTTTCTACCCCAGAAATCTTCCTTCTTCATTTGTGAAAAATCAGCTTTGGCGATAACTTAGGTCTTACATATAAAACTATTCCATTTTTCTTTGAATGTCCAACTGAGATAAATTCTTCATCTAGTCTCTTTTGTATTAAAAGCTTTTTGGTCCTCCTTCTGAATGGGAGTTTCCTGCAAACAAGTAATGTCCAGGTCCAATTTCTTTAAATAATGGAATATCTTATTCCTTTTCTGGGGGAAATTCACCCCATTTATATTCAAGGTTGTCAACATGGAGATCTGGGCCACCAGGGCTGTGACAGACCAGGGTTGCTTTTTATTCTTCTTCTCTGGAGAAGCAGCAGCCTTTTATATGATTACCATCCCGGCTCCCTCTCCACACTTAATCGTACTTCTGCTTTCCCTAAGCCCTCGATCCTTGTAGATATAGGGCAAAGCATTTTCAGGTTTATCCCAAATGAATGTGTCACTTGTGGTAGCATGTATAAATTAGCTTAAATTGAGGAAAAACTGTACTGAGGCTGGCCTGATTAAAAATAAATAGAATAAAATCTTTATTAAAAGAACTAACAGAGGAACACATTGGCCAAGTCAATGTTATCAAATGGAAAAGAACTTCCAGCTCTTAACAGGCAATTAGCTTTTCTCCCTTTCTTGTCTCCCTCTTATTGAAGGAACTTCTCCTTAGACCCTGTTCCTAGTATATATCTGTTCTGAGGACACACCCACATAGCCCCTCTCTCTGGCTAAAGTGATTCTCCTTAGTCAGAGAGCCAATCAGATTAACTTCTATTTGTTGCTAGGGCACCTCTGCAGGCAACACCCCAGGGCTTTTGAATGATTATTAAGTAATAATTAATTAATAATTAATTAATTAATTATTAATTTTAACAAAGGTCAAAATTAATAATCCACTGTAATGCTTCAGATTGTGAAAAGTCCACTTTAGTCCCTACATCTTTCATTGCTAAATCCTCATCTTCTTGATCTTGAGCACCTGATGCAGTTGCTCTCTTTTCATCAGAGCCCTTGGGCTCCTCTTCTGATTATTGTTGTTCCATTTCCTTATCAAACTCTTTCTTAAATGTTCTTAGAAAATCGTTCACTTTGTCAATTGAATTTAATCTATATCTTACATGCTTATCAGGAAAAATCACCCCTTCCAGTCTATTCCAACTGAAAGGGATATGTCCACCAAACATTTATAATTTTTCCTAGATTTCATACTGATTTCCTTCATCAGAACAAGTAGATTGTCCTGAATCTTCCATCCTGCCTTCGAATGAAGCTCCAAGATTTGATCTCTCATACTTAGTTGAAAATTAAGTACCATCTCTTAGTACTTTCATCTTTCTTGCATATGGAATTGACTCAGTATATATCTGTTATGTTTAATGTAGTCTTCATCTTCTCCCATGAATGTGACTAAATTCTCCATTATCTTTGTATGTAAATTTTTCCCACACTGTTCTGAGGCCACATATTCTCAGAAATCTTTCTTTGTTCAAAAAGTACTGTTCTATTCAGTTGTTTCTCTAATTTGTGATATGTTCTTGTCTTGATTTGGGTGGTTTTAGTTTCCAGTTTGATGGTCTTACAGCATTCCTGTTGCATTCTTATTCCTTTGAACTTCAGCTTTTCTAGCATCCATTGAATTTTTTTTAACTTCACCTGTCACTTCTTCTTTCAGTTCATCCATCCTACTCTCAGAAGATACTTTAAATTGCCTAAATTCTGCCACAAATCTGGCAAAGTAATCAGGTACTTCCTCAGCTGAATCTTTTCTAGTTTGCATCTTTTGTTTAGATGGGGGAGCCCTTTCTGTTTTCTATAAAAACATAGTCAATGTAGCCAATTCATCTTTTCTTCAAATATTAATATCTCTTTCATTCACTATCTCTTTCATTCACTATCTTTTTTCCCCTTTACCTCTGCCAAAGCAGCTTCTGTTCCATAATACAGATAACAACAGAGCTTTTTCCAACAATAGTGCCAATCAGCAAACAGGCTAACAGAGTTCATTTAAAATTCAGTCTTCTTAGATTCCAAGCATAATAGTCCCAGCTATATAACAGTAAAATCATTTTCAAATATATTTATACCCATATAGATGAGTTATAATCCAAATAGGAAAGTTTTTAATTTCAAAAAATAACACTTAGCTAGGCAGATTGGTAAAGTTCAGTTTAAAAAAATAACCAGTCTTCTGAAAGTTCCAGATTTAAATTCACATATACAGAACAAAAACAAATTCCCAAAAATTATTTAAAATCCAACAAATGTTGTCCTTTGTAAATAAGAAAAATAGAAGGTTGAAATATTTGTCTTTCCAGTAGTGATCGAATTGAAGTAATGTCCCTTTAAATTCTACCTCTCATGAAAAGGCACATTGACAATAAGGAAGCAGTCTTAATTGTTGCTAACAGGGGCTTCTTGTCTTTCTTATTTAGATGAAGGTATTTATGTCAAAGTCTCTTCCTACCAAGAGGCCCAGTTGTAGGTTAACGTATCCACAGAAGCGTCCGATTAACTCCTCAGCCTTGGGAATGCAGCCGCTGCTTGGTTCTTGAGCAGTCACATTGCAGGTCCCAATTCAGCTGGCCTAGAGATCCTACAGTCTCCCCATGTATCAGAGAGTTCACTGGCTTGACAAGAGGAGCACCCCTGTTGGGCACAACACTGTGTGGTTCACAGTCTAGCAAGCTGTCACTAGATTGTGACCACTGTTAACCCAGCTGGAACTGGAATACCACACTTGTTCTTTTTAAAAGCCGAAGAGTTTTCACCTTCTAACAGGGAGGGCAGTGTCTTCAGAAAACCTCAAGGAGCTAGTTGCAACCTGTATGGCTTTACTAATGGGTCTCCTCTCCCCTATGCACAGAGGCCTCTTGTTACTCCAAAATGTGGGTGACTCAGGAGTCCACCCATGATGCCAAGACTGCTATGTGACAGTGAGTAATTAGCTCAAAATTAGGAAGCCTGCGAGAGGGGGGTAAACTAATCAGATCATTCCACCAATGTTTACAGGGTCTTGCAGGAAAGAACCAGCCAGAGATTCCAAAATAAGCTAAAACATGTTTTATTGAAAGCTCACTCACATGCCCGCAAAAGACCCAAGCACTCACACACTCACACAAGAACTGACCAAAAGATAAAGGGAGGAAAGTTGTGGATAGAGGAATTTTAGGGTTCAGGTAATAATTACCAATCCAGAGAGCAGCAATGTGACTTAGATGGATGCCTAAGAACAGTACTTTTTCAGGTATCAGGGTGACAGGCAAGCAAAGGACTGCATCCGACTGCTCAAATCAGAGGGCTTATATACCCCAAAACTACCCTGCAGGTATGGGTATAAATGGCTTTCCCAGTTCAATGGACAATGGGAGTTGCAAGACAGACAATGGGGTCTGGATGGAGTTAATGGTCTTAGTGTTTTGGTGACAAAGAGGTAATGGCTATTGTAATAGCTCTGTATGGTGGAGTGGTCTGGAATCATCCAGGTGTCAGGGAGCAGGGTTGAAACAATAATTGTTTTGGTGGGAACTTCTCTTTTGGCCATTGTATGCTCAGAGATGTTCCACCTTCAGCATAAGCCTATTATCTCCAGAGTTGTTTGCTAATCTGCCTGACTGACTTTGGCTAAGCCTAGAGGGGGTGTTGGCTGACCTGCTTTGCAATCACATGTTTTCAGTCAGTAATTTTCCTCTGCCCAGCTTAACCTTCCAGTCACCTCAGGTTCCATTTTATATCAATGCCAATTAATATGGTTGCCAAGTAAATAATATTTCACCAATTAAATCATATCACTCTTGTAGGGTGCGCGGGGCTGTAACACACAGGCCAAAACAAAGCATACCTGCAGTTGGACAACTTCTGAGGCTGATCTTACAACTTTTGAGCCCCATCCCCCCCAAAAATGTGGAAGTCTGCAGAATCTGAACATCTTTCTGAAAGATCTGTCACTGTGTCTGATATTTACCTTAAACAGCCCATAAAATCAAGGGTTTTTAAGTTGTGACAATTGTAATCCATGCCTTCTTGTTCTATGGGGTAAATTAAAATTACACCCTGTAGCCACCTTAATGCTTTACAACAAGCCTGATACTTTGAGCAATTTTGCAAGGATACTCAAAGAAATATTTCTGCTTTCAGACAGCTATCATGTTACAGTCAGCATGAACTATCCCACTGGTGTGATCAAATATGGCCTAGCCTGCTTGCAGCAGGCTGACCGTGGATCAGTTCCGTAAAATTATAGCTGGAAGATGCTTTGTTATAAATAGTGTAAAAATGTAATGGATTGGTGTATTTTGAAACTACTGGAAATTAAATTTTAAGAATAAATAACAGAGGCTGTTTTAATTTGTATTTTTTTATTTTATCAAAAAAGAAATGCCTAATAAGGCAGCAAAACAAAACTTGAAATTTAACCACATTAATTTGAGGGCCATCTTGAGAATTAAAAACAATTACAGTGATTCGCAATTTTTAAAACACACATCCATCCTGCCAGAGAGGTGACCAAAGTAAGATAGTTTCAAACTATGCCCAGTAAAGCATGTCAGTTTTAAGTCAAACCTAACAGAAGTTCCTGCAGCCCTGGTCCAGCTAAACTGAGGAACATTTTCCACAATAGGCAACAAATTACAGCCATTTTTTGCAATCTCAGTTTGAACCAGTTTCTATACTCATCGGTAGTGCCTGGGGGAAAAAAGATAGTTTATCCTCTTTGATGTTTGCTACCAAATAGAAGATTGGACTTCATCTATACTTCCTTTTGTCCAGTATCATTTGCTACAATAAAAAAACAAACACACACAACCATTTCTCCTGGTGAGCTTTGGCTGCTCAGAATTTAGACATTTTGTAATCTTCAATTCTTGTTCAATGATGCCACTGGATAATACAGACAAAAGAACTTTTTGCTTTCTGTTTTAGCTCCTAAGATGTGACATCAGCCTTGCTAATGTCACACAGCAGAAGACCACCCACATTTGCAAAGAATCCCTCCATTTAAGACAGCACAAGTCAACATGGAACGTGAAACAAACTGCACTGCACACAGATTTTCCAGACAGAGTTCCCAAATGGCTGAATGGAGCCAGATTGTATAACCGTAGGTTTAAAAAAATATCTTCTGCATTTGAAAATGAAGAGAAGTAGAGCATTTGGTGTAAGTGTTCATGCTGGATCTGTTAGATTGCTTTGAAAACCATCCAGAACTATTAGTTCTTGCCTTTATCAGTCTCTACACAGCTTGTTCCATCTTCTACCATAGGACTAGGAATCCCCTTTTCAGTAACACAGAGTTGCTTTAGGTTTCATGGGTGCATCAGGATACTACAGGTGTCATATCCCACAACTATTAAAAGGAGACAAATGCAGACAATGAGAAGAGATTATTGAAATCATTTGTTCAAACGTGATGGAATGAGCCAGATAATCCTTTCTCCTGCCCTACTTGCATATGCAAGAAAAATGGAGGCAGCAATCCATGAATAAGACATTACATTAGCTATAACAGAGCCTTTGAAAGGTGCAAATCCTCACCCTGCATACCTACCTTAATAAGTTTGTCTGTCCCAGATGTCAGCAACCACCCTCTGGTTGCATCAAAGTGTACATGGACGACATTATGTTTACTGTCATGGAAAGTGGCTGTAGGAGCACGCCTAGGGGAAAAACAAGGACAAGGAAAATGAATGCTCTGCATTAAGAGTACGTAACTGACCAGGACCTATTGGGAGGTCCCTGCAACAGAATGAGACTTTTTAAAAATTCTTAATTATTTCAAGCGTAGCAACAATGAAATGGCTTCCTCCACCACTGCCCTAAAGTAAGTTTCTGAAATGAATAAGGCGAGTGTGAGTGTGTGTGTGAGAGTGTGTGTTTTCTATGTGGAAGGACTGTGATACATTAAATAAATTCCTGAGTTCAGAATTATTTAATGCTTTTTGCATTTGTTTCAAGTTAGGGGATCAGGGATTTGAAGCAGATCCCACAAAGTCTGACCACCCTGCCACAGAAAGGTGGTTGAAAATTGTTATACTGATGCCACCTATCTACATTGCTTAGAGCAGGATTAGGCCAATTGTGTCCCCTCAAGAAACACTTTAGACTACCAACTTCTATAAGCCCCAGCCAGCACAGCCAATGGCAAGGGAAGGCCCCAGGATGCTTATCTCTGGCTTAGAGCCAGCAATTTTAGTCTTCAGCTTAGAATCAGATACTCTTTAAAAACAACAACTAGGAAAGAACTCTTGCTCTCAGAGAAGAGAATTCAGTATGTGCAATTATTTATCTTCCTTCAGAAATCCAAATAAATCGCCAAGGATCAGAGGAGGGCAAAACAGGCCAATAACAGGAAGGAGGGTGAGCGTGAAATAAGAAAAGCCCAGGACAATCTACTTACTCCTCATCTGTTATTGATTCATAACAACTGTCACAGACTCTCACTTCAAATTCAAAGCCCATCAGTGGGATGGAGGAGCGCTTTGAACTGCATTTGCCACACACAGCTTTTCCACATTTTCGGCAGTGATGCTGAAATTAAAAGCAGACAGGATTCAGCCAGGTGACGTGAAAGGATTTATATAGGCATACAGGAGGATTTATACAGCCTACCCAACTTGAGGAGTAATGCGTGTTCTGTACATTTCTGAAAATTTCTCTTTCCTCCATGGAGCTCTGTCAATGCAGATAAAGAATGACAAGTCCATGCAAGTAAGGAGGTGACAAAACTGTACGTACCTCACTTCAGTTAACTTGCATGCAGCCACCATGTTCAGAGATTAAGTCTACTAGGAGTGATTGCTCCCTACCTCATTTTTTACACAGATAAAAACAGAGGAGTCTTTACAGGAAGCAATAGATTTCAAGTATGCACCATTATTTTAATGAAACTGCCAATGCTCACCTGTCCATCCTCCTCCTTTTTACTATTCTATACAGGTTAAATTTCCATACATTTCACAACTCTGGATATTAGCTTTCTATGAGGGGGGTAAAAATCTTGGCTGGAATTCAGTATCACACTTACAGATGTGTAACCTGGAAGTACACATTCATGACTGATCTGTATTCACAATCCCTATGTCAACCATGGCAGTACTGCCATCTTTTTTTTTTAATTATTTTTTATTGATTATAAAGAAAAGAATAAAAGAAAAAAAGAAAAACACATGATATACATAACACTGAAAAAAAAAGGAATTTCAACAAAAACAAGCTTATATTGTTATTTCTCTCCAATTCCATTATAATTCCATTATATCACACTGCTTATATACTTTGGTTACCTATATCTAAACCTAATTCTCATTATACTCATTATTATTATTATAATTTCATTCTTAACTCTATACTTTTCAATTACATTTAATTTATTACTATTACTAAATATGATCTTATTACTAAACATATCAAAACTATTCTAAAAATAACCCCCCTGAGCCAATTATGTTTCAACTTACTCCACCTTCCAGAATTGTAATTCTTCTTGTGGAAGTATGACACTTTCCTCTTTTATTAAAACCTTTACCACAAATATCTTCCATATTGCTTCAAAATCATTCCCTTTCATTATTCCCTTTTTGGTCTTAATTCGACATGCTAACTTATCATTAATCGCAATTTTCCACACTTCTTTATACCAATCCTCTATTTGAAAATCTCCATGAACTTCTCATTTTCTTGATATAATTAACCTTGCTGCAGTTATTGTAATTAAATCCTTCATTGCCTGGGTACAATTAACCTTATCAAATATAGATAATAATGCTATACCTGGACATATTTGTAAATCAGTTTCTGTTATCTCTTTTATCTCTTTAAACACCAAAATTTCTGTACACCTTCACAATTCCACCACATACGAATATATGTACCAATCTCTTGACAACCCCTCCAACACAACCTTGAGTAATTCTTATCTATATAATTTAACCTTACTGGTGTTAGGTACCATCTCCAAACCAATTTATAATAGTACTCTTTTATCCTTACAGACCAGTTTTTTAAATAATGCTGATTCTAAATTTTTCCTCAGTCCTGAATATCTATTTTTTGTGCTAATTCTTCCTCTCATATTTTTCTAAAATATTCATCTTCATCTTCAAATTTTGCCAACATTTTGTGTATTTCACTTGTGGTACCCTTCAATATTTCATTTTTCTCCATACCTTCTCTTTGTCACTACTGCCATAATTGTAACTGACCCCCAAAATCTAATTTACTGGCATCAGCTGCACCAAGAAAAGGAGGTCCATTCTCTGCTGATCAGGGCCCAGGTAGACAACATTTCCACCCTGCTCCCACCAGCAAGTGAAACTGCACGAGTCAGAAGCAGGACTCCTAATGCAAGTACTTGTCTTAGCCTTGTTTGCTGGTGGGGGGAGGATGTTACTACACAGCCCACACAGAATTCTGATCCTTGTCTGTAAACAACTGCCACAAGTCAGGAACCAAGTTAAAACAAGGGGGTCATACAACAAAATGTGGTATGGAGTGCTTGGGAAAACAGGCTCCATTTTGCTAAGACTTCTTTCTAAGCCAGAGCAAAGTTTTCTTACCTTATCTCTGAGTTACTGAAAATACTCAGAGGTGTCAACATTGAAGAAGTGTCAACATTGAACATCCTCTGTGAGGACTTGCAACATGGAGGCATAAGGGAATCTATAACCAAAACTTATAGCTTGGACAATTCCTGTTTAGGATCCAAGTCAATCAGCCATGCCATGTTGTTCCATCCCATCATCCTTCCAGAACCACCTCCCCAACAAGTGTTTTCTCCCTTGTTGAGCCCACACAGGTTGGTTTTTTTTTAAAGGATCCCCCTCCCTCTTTTGCACATCTGTACATCTCAGAAACACATCCCTTCGCCCAGCCCACAGAAGCCTCCCTTTTGGGTGCAGATGTTGCTGTTCTGGCAGCACAAGGTCCTGGCCTCAGAGAAGGGATTCACTCTTAACATACAGGCTGCTGCAACAAGTGAACGAAGAGGCTAGCAATACTCTCACGGAGCAACATGCCACATACCTGTCTAAGGCCTATTTTCTTGCTATCCCACATTTGTTTGAAGTTCCAGAAGAAGGGCTGATCACACTTCTGACATGAGTCGCTATCCAACCATTCCGGTGTCTAATGTAAGAATAGGGGAAAAAAGCCTTCGGTACAGATACAAGACCATTCTACGTACAGAATCAAACTAGTAAGTAAGGTTTGCTAATCTTCATTGTTGATCTGCTAATCTTTGCTCCAGCCTGGGCCCGTTCCCGCTATATAGCAGATGCATTCAAAATTTTGCATTGTGATGAGTTATACTCATCAGGAACTTGCACTCACGGTGTGTACAGCCCCAGTCAACCAGGTACCCTCCTGATGTATTGGACTGCAGCTTACATTAGCTGCAGACAGCATGTCCAGTGGTAAGGGATAATGGAAATGTGGTTCAGAATATTCAGAGGACAACTATAGGTTGTGAATGGTTGGCTCAGATATTACAAGGCAAACAGAACAAGGGTGATTGACAGGGTCTGTCCCCACTGATCTGGAAGCAGCTGACTGACATTCCCAGCCATGGCTCTTGTATGAGCAGTTTCTGATACAAGGGGAAATTGTGACAGGGACCCTGCTTCTGGCTGTTGCACACAAGGGATCACTCATGGGAGAGGGTGGGAATGTTAGCTGCTTCCCAAATCAACACGGCAACAGACCCCTGTTGATCACAGCAGCTGCTGCCTGGTATGTGGGGACTGGTTGGGATTGGCTGGAAGACACTTCGGTTCTACAGAATTGAGGTAGTTACACATCTGTAACTGCCTCAGTGAATTCCAGTCATTGTCTATATGTATGACCAGAAATTCTGATTGCAACAGAATTTTCAATTATGCATACCAATCCAGTAAGTACAAGATCCCTTTTCATGATGTTGCAATGTTGTACAAGTGGACTTCCACTCCTACAAGGGAACTTCCCTTTCTTCTCTTCCCCATTCACAATGACCTCCAAACTACTCTAGATGGTTCCTGAACTCCCAGAACTGACTTTGGAGTTACGTGGAAGGGGGCTAGAAGGACGAGAGAAGTCCTTTCCTTCTTCTACAGATGGGTTGATACTGTTGGATTTGCTGTTAAGCTGAACTTGCAAACGTGAAGGACAGAGGTGAGCAGATACTCCTCCATCTGCTCACTCTATGCATGCAATTAAGGCAAGAACCAACACTGATTTCCTTTGGGAATTCTGACTGTCGGTGCTTCTTATTAGATACTTTCATCCTAATGGAAAATAGTTAGCTGCTGATACAAATGTGAATGTTTTGTCTTTAAATTTCTTCCCTTAAACAGGATTAATACTTCTATGAATAGTAGTAGGTCTTTTACAAGTGGATCTTTGCTCACTCAATACCAATTTCATTCTGTAGTTAAAACTCAAAAACCTACAATTCGTAGCAACAGTTATAAGTGGCTAGTAAAATGATAGGTTCATAGAGAGGCATAAAGGAGGAAAATGTCCCGGCCTCAACACAAGGGACTGTTCTGTAATCCTTGCTGGCATGTTTTAAAGCATATTTCCATAATCATGAGAGCTGGAAGCTTTAAAAATGAATGGGATTTTTAAAGAATCTAGTTCTATGCCAGCTACTAAATTTTGTGCAGACTAAACGCTGGGCAGAATCAGACATGCCATTCCCATGGTTGTGCAACTGTCCACAAATAACTTTTATGTTCAACTGGATCCTAGTTTTGCTTTATGAGACCTAAATCAGCAGTGGAATGACAGACACAACTTGGCAGGAAAATCATCCTGGATAAACAAACATACCAAGGACAGAGGTCAGGGAAAGAAGGAAGACACATTCAAGTTTTGTTTTTCTGTCTAAAGGGGCAGAACTATCAATCACTAACAGATTATTCTTCAGATGGTTAAGAGCCTTTTTTACTCTGATCTCTCAAGCAAAAAGCTGTCCGCCTGATCTATTGTGAACAAGCCAAAAAGAGGCAATTCATATTGTCAGAACTTGATCTATAGTTGTGTGCAACCTGACATCACAAAAATTTTTTAGAACACAGTTTGCTAGTTTGCTAATTGACAGATTACTGGTTCTATTGTTTGCTGGAGTGATTTTTTTTAAAAAAACTTATTTTTAAACAAACACTACTTAGTTCTTGCCCCAGTTTCAGAACAAGGTTGCATTCAGAGCAAGCTGAGCCAAAGGCCTGCTACAAATCCATGTTGAACAATACAGGGACAATCACTGAGCAGTAAATACTGAAGATCTGCTCTGCATGTTATGTTTAATGGTAGGAAAATTTTGCCTCATTTTAGGACAAGAGAACAGAGGAATTTCCTAGTAAGAAATGTATGTGCCAACAATCTCTCTAGCACTGCTAAATCACCTGAACCACGTTCATAGGATAGCCTCTGCTCCGTAAGCCCTGTTCATCAAAACTCCATTGCAAGCAATGATGGAGATTTACAAAATTTTACATGATGTGGAGAAAGCTGGGAGATTCTTTTCTTATTGTTCTTTCCCTTAGTAAAGGGGAGACTGCCCCCTCTTTTTGTATTTGTCCTGAGCCAAGTGTGTGGAGGGAGTCACACCCCAGTGCAAATTACCTGTGGCCTTTTCTAGAACTAGAACTTAGGAACAGTCAACTGAATTGACTAGTCATAGATTCTGGAGTGATTAAAGAAGTACATTCAGTAAATCATTAACTTATGGAATTCACTGCCATAAACAGAGGGATGTTTACACAATGTGGATGTTTTTTGGGAAGGGACATTAGAAAAAGTCTGGAGGAAATAAGGGCCTGTATTCTACATCAGTTAAGTATACTGGCCAAAGTAAAAACAGAACACTTCACCTGAAATTTCTTCTCACTTAAAAAGTGATCTTCCCTTCCCTTGGTCTCATAGCCAACAATCTACAACCTTCAAGCAGCACTGAAACATGAGGGGTTCACATTAAAATAGATGAGCCCCGCTAGGGGAAAATACTATATGATTCTAATTGTGTGGTCAAGTTCTGAGAGAGTCTCTTGGAAAAACTGCCTTTTCACATGCTCTTCAAAATGTTTAGGTTAAGTAAGTTGTCATTTCCCTGACCAGACAAAGAGGAAGAACTGAGTATGCACCTCTTGCCTCTCAACATCCATATTCCAGACCACAATTCCACCATCTGCTCCACAGGAGATGAGTTGCCGAGTGTGATGGGAATAGGAGAGAGACTGGACTTTATCACTGTGGAAGACACAAACATAAAACGCAATTAGAAAACACTTGTGAGCAGGGTCAGCAGTCTGAGTGTGTCAACTTTTTCCCCTGTTAAGGCATTCACATGGAACAGGCTAGTTTCTACAGGGGAAAGTTCTACAGACTTTGGCAAATGCAGAACAGAATTAAGCCAGTGCCCAGGTCTGGGAGAGGTGTACAACTCTCCATAACCTGCTTATTTCTGTACACAGGCACAATCCTTGTAGTGTTTTAGGGCAATGGTTCTTAACTTTTGGGTCCTTGGTTACTTTTGGACTAAGGCCATATGGACTACAGACATACAGCTGAATGCCTCCCTTCTGTCCCCAAATTTGCTCTCAGATTAGTTGACAAGAAGTATTCTGCTGAGCTATTCAGTGGTCACCCACCCATTTTTTTAAAAAAGCAATCATTACTGTACTTGTTCTCTACCTTTGGCTCTGTTTTGAGTTTCAGTTCTCAGAATCCCTGATCATTGGTCATGTCTGTTCGGACTTCTTGGAGAAGTTGTTCCAGACCATCTGGGAGACCAAAGACTGCAAACTACTGCTTAGAGAGACTAGGGGTATATCCACACTGCACAACTATAGCAGTTTGATACCACTTTAATTACCATGGTTCCATTCTTAGGACTGATGCTGGGACAAAGGTGGAACAGAAATTAATTAGTTAAATAAATTCCATAGAATCTTGGGATTTGTAGTCTGACGGGAATTCTTAGAATTACCTAGTGCACTTCCTTGAACTACGGCACTAGATCTCTCTGGCAGTGTACCTTATAAAGCCATAAATTGCAGAATTCTATAGGATAGAGTCAGTAGTTAAAGTGGTATCAAAGTGCTACAATTATATGGTGTGGATATGCCCTATGGACAGTATCACCATAGGAGAAGCATGAATCCAAATCTTAGACCTACTCATTAAAATGTTTTAACACTTGCAATAAGATGCCTGGCCTAGCTTTCAATAACAAATACATATTTTCCATATGTATATCATACTTCAGGGTGTATTTCAGGGTGTTTTTTTATTTAGTGCCCTTGTAAGTAATTTTTTATGAAGACAGAAATGGTACATGTTTGGCTGATAGATAATGACCAGCCTGAGATAATCCAGCGAGTTTTGTGTCCAAGTTGTTATCTGAAGCCAGGACTCACTAGAAAGAATTCAATATAATTCAATACAAACCTTTGGAGGGAGATGTACCTCATCTTTTTTTTTCTAGGAATAAGATCTGGGGATAGTCATGTTGCCTCTATTCACTCCAACAGATAGGATGACCAACAGTTTGAGAAAGTTTGGCTGACTCCTATGGTGGCACTATGCGTGTGTTTGTTTAAGTGGCCCTGGACTCCTTATCAACAAGTTTGTTTCTAGCAACTAGATCACAGAGTGCTGATATAAGTCATTTCTGAATTCCATTCATTTTAAAAATTTCAGCTGAGCTACAATTCTTAACAAGATTGTTACTGTGTGCCTTCAAGTTGTTTCCAACTTATGGTGATCCCATGGTGACTCTATCACAGAGTTTTCTTGACAAAATGTGTTCAGAGGGGGTTTGCCATTGGCTTTCTCTGAAGCTGATGGAGTGTGACTTGGCCAAGGTCATCCAGTGAGTTTCCAGGAAGGATTTAAACCCTGGTCTCCAGAATGCTCAACCTTTGCACCTTGCTGGCTCCCTTCACAAGATGCCTCCCCTCAAATACAACACACCTATTCTGTGGTGGGAGTTATACTTAGAGGAGGCTAGAAGGAGAAGCATTTGACAGAAGTACTGTACTTATGTCCTTGTAGTTCTATGGCGGTTCCTTTCCTCCCTCCAATGTCCCACATTATAATTGAATGATCCGAGCTGCCTGAAAATAAGACACGCTGCACGGGATCCCAGCAGAGGGCACTGATTCCACCTAGAAAATATTAGGGAAGAGAAGAGGGAGAGAATGTGGGGGTAGGGCTTTAGTATCAAAACACAGGAGCTTATATAAACTGAAAGATGATCACCAAACACTTAAGGATCTAACTGCATTTTCTATAAAAATGTCAACAGATTGGGAGTCAGACAGGCAACACGTGCCCTGTGTGCATGGAAGGTCATGTATGTGCTTGCACTAATCTATTGGGTCCCATTAAAAGCCATTTTCAAACAATTCTCCTGATCAACTGTTTGGCAAGGTAAGGACCAGGGATGAACTTCCCCCCTTAAACAGCTTCCTTATACTGAATTTTAGAAAAGGATTCAGAGACTGGACTTGGAAATCTTTCTGTGAATCTTATCCTTTCCCATGAAAACTGAAATGACACTGAACTTTTCAACAGATACCAATGTGGATTTCCCGAGCCAGGGTCCTATTGAATCAGCTGCTCACACAACAGGCTGCAAAATGAGTGTGTTGTCAGTTGTGGCGCATGTACAAGATGGCCATTTGCCCTGGACAGCTGCTGCACGTGCAGTCTGCCACCACAGGAGAAGGCAGCATCCAGAATATTTTTTTCAGCAGCTTTATGTACAGTCATCTGTTTCTCAACATCTGACTCTGAGAACCCCCCAGACCCCTACAAAGATAGGTAGGAGGTTGTGGTCTAACTATGCCAGAAAATCTTTCTACTCTTCCTGGCTGCACAGGATCAACTATCTTTCCTTTGGCAAAATACTCCCTGCCCAGCTATTTTGAGTTCAAGTTTTACATTTCCGAATCTGGATGGAAGTGAGTCAGTGTGGAACACAATAAATTACCGACACAAGTAAAGCTAGCTGAAGATTCACAGTAAAACAAGACAAAGTTAAGCTTTCCTTTTGTTGTTGTTGTTATCATTGTTACCATCTATTTCCATGAAACCTCCCATATCTAATAATATCTCAGAATGGCATACCACTGCAGGCTAATTAAAAGAATATGTCAGTTTCTACATCCAGATTCAGATTCCAAATGCAAAGGAAAAACATCTTCACAAATATTTTGAGTGAGGCTGATATGCCTCTTGAAGTGCTGCATCTGATATCAGCATAAGCTCATGCCAGAAGTTCAATCTTGCAAAAGCCCGTACCCTTTAAACTACCTTTCCCTGATCTGTTGCACTCTGAATGTTTCTGGACTGTAGCTCTAATGACAGAAATTGATATAGCATCTCCACTACCACACATCACCATGTTCATGCTGTCAAGGGTTTCACTTCTCCTTCCTCCATATGATAAAAGTAGTTAGAAACTCTGTTCTTAGAACACTGCTTAACCCATGTTGTGCTGTAATATTAAAATTATTCTAAGCAGGTAGAGTGTGCCCACTGTATATGTGAGAGTTCCATTCCAGGAACCCCCACATAAAACAAAAAATAGAAGCATCATGTCTCCATGTAGTCAATGGATGCAATGTGTGTACACCAGCATGGGCACACGACTGTTGCATCCACTGACTATAACGAGACGTGATGCTTTGCACAACCTTGCATTTGTACATGCAGAGGTTGTACCAAAAGAGGGCACACTGTATAAGGGCAAGAGAAGATCTGGGTTATCCTGGCTTACAAGATGCAACTCTTTCATTTTTCCACATATGTTTCCAGATAAGCTGGTCATATACAACAATCTCAAATGATCAACATTTCTTCTAAATCTTACCTGTATGGCCTCTGAAAGTCGTTATCAGGTTGCTGTTTTCTTGCTCCAGTTTAAGAATGGTCACTTGCCCAGAATGGTCACCAATAAAAACATGCCGTGTCTCCACATCAAATCTGGCAGGGAAATGCTCAGGGAATATTCATAGCATTCTAGAATCCCTATCCAAACTGTAACATGCCTGCATATTACTGCTTTTTTGAAATACTTTATGCAGCAAAGCCTGAAAATTCATCACTAATTTCAGGGTTGCTGGGAAGAGGTAGCATCATACTTGGACCACAATTAGTCATGCTTCTACTATCCAACCCCCAACAGTTCACTATTCTTCAACAGGGATCTTTCCCATCCATGTGTCTATGCATTGAAGAAACAGCCCATGTGATAGAAAACTGTGCAAAGCTCTCATCTGAGAGGAGAGGGCCATATCCTGGATGTGTGCTTTATTTTCTTTGGAAGCTCTTTTCTAGCTTTGTTTTTTATTAACAGTACAAAGGGCCCTCCATATAAGCAACCTCTGGATCTGCGAATTTAAGCAATTACAGAGCATCTCATCCTATATCTAAAATGACAGTGACTTGCGTCCACACATGCTGAAGTGTCTGCATGCATGTTGCCACCATTTATAATAACATGGGATGTGAGCATTAATCATTTTTCCCATTTGTGGGAGGTCCTGGAATAGAATCCCTATAGATATGGAGGGTCCACTGTATTAGCACTATTCACCAAGATCTCACATCACCTACTTAGTTATCAATGTGTAACTAAGTAACGTCTCCTGGCCTGAACCCCCAAATCTACCTTAATAGCCAGCAGCTCCATCATGTGATGACGGTCTGTTCCACTGGTGATCAGATCGTAGCACAATGATGTTTCCAGCCAATTCCCACCAGAGCATGAGGCTGCAATGAGTTGGGATAGAGTTCTGTTTCAACTGCTGCAGCAACCACTCACTGGAAGGTGGGGGCTGGAAACATCATCCCTGTCACCCTGATCACCATTGGAACAGTTCCCCATCATTCAACGTGGCTGGTGGCTGTTAAGGAAGGTGAACGGAGCATTTACACTCAATAGTGCTACAATTATGAATATGTAGTATTAATACAAAGCAGTAATGGGTCCATAATTCTAGTTTATGAACTACATTACAGGATGCCAGGCATTATCTATAATTATGTATTTCCATTCTATCCAAGAAACAATTGGCAAACATCACAGCATTACATGTCTCTGGCAAAAACATCTTCGTTTTATAAACAGAGCACCCTAGCTTTTATTCCAGATAGATTAAATTAATTTTTAGTTAATAGGGATTTAGTTGAATCACTAAATGAAATGGCAGCAGTATGTCCCCACTTTTTTCATCCTATGAAGCTGCGTTACAAAATAACCAGCAGAAGCAGGAGAAGTTCCAAGTTGCAGGACCAGTCTTTGCAGGCAAGCCAGAGACGGGTAAGGCATGGATATTGTTTTACTGTAATTCTCATCAACTCCCACAACTGCTATGTGGGCTAAGGCTGCTGGGATTTATAATTCAGCCACATCCAGAGGGCCAAAGAATCACAAACCTAGACTTAAGTATGCGTAAGACTGAATCAAGGAAACTATGGTTGCCCTGAGTTTGAAAGACCTCAATAGGGTTGTTGATGACAGGGGCTCATGGAGTACCTCATTCACAAGGTCACCTTAAATTGAGACCAACTTGACAGTGAACAACAGCAAAACATCACCAGAGCCAACCAGAATTGCATGCAGGTAAGCTATCACCCACTGGCTGGTGGAAAAGGGATGGAGCAGTCTGCATCCTAAATCCAATTGCTAGTATGAATTCCAACCAGTGAATAATGAGTTAATATGTAAAGTCGAAGGCTTTCAAGGCCAGAATCCATACATTGTTGTGGGTTTTCCGGGTTTTGAGGCCGTGTTCTATTAGTATTTTCTTCTGATGTTTCACCTGCATCTGTGGCTGGTATCTTCAGAGGATATCCTCTGAAGATGCCAGCCACAGATGCAGGTGAAATGTCAGGACAAAATGCTAATAGAATACGACCTCAAAACCCAGAAAACCCACAACAACTGATGAGTTAATACTTAGGTAAATCATGTATATTCAGTGGGCCTACTTTAGTTAACATTAGCAATTGGATTAGGCCTCTACTTTCTCTGCAGTTTCCGTTTCAATTGTTTCAAAGCCAATTTGGTGTAATACTTGCTAGTGTGCAGATAAAGCCTAGTTTACTTTCCAAAGAATAAACCACAAATAATGTAAGGGAATAAGGTACAGAAATATTTAAGAGGCATTTATCCACTGAAATGGAAGCTCATCTGTTCCACAGTGGAATACATGTTTCTATCAGTAATCCAGCCTGTAAATTTGCGGCATACCTCATCTCCTCATGCCAAAAAAGGAATGGTGTGATTTTGTGTTTGAATCTAATCTTACAGGAGGGGCAATCCTTGCTAATCTTTAAACATCATATGTCAGTAACAGTACAGAATCACAAGCATGAAAACACATTGTGATTTTTGGTTTAAAAATTACATTTATAAGTAATGGCCAGAGTCACATTGCCTGGTTACAAACACATAACCAAGAGTTATACACTTGTGACTATTTTGTATTCACAATCTGTATGTAACCCCTCATTTATGGGATACATAGGGACTGTGAAAGTCCCCCAATGCCCAATTACCAGTCAGCAGCTGCTGCTATTGACAGGGCTCTGTTCCTCTGTCACTCAAGAAGCAGCTGACTGATGCTCCCACCCACCCCCTCATGTGAGCAATCTCCACTGCAAGGATGGAGTGCAACAGGGCTCCTGTTTCTGCTTGTTGCAATGGAGATCACCCACAGAAATGGGTGGGAATATTAGTGGGGATGGGGAAGATTGGAACTGGATCCACTATGTAGCTATGCAACTAGGGTGGTTACGTAGCAACACAGCACATGGAGGATTCTGGCCTTTATGTTCAGTATTTTACCTGTTCAAGCATCATGTTCTGAATCTAACAGTAAACACTTTAACAACCAGGGAAGAAAGAAAGCAGAACAATGCTAAAGCTACAATTACTGTAAAGGATACTGTAGTCCACAGGCCCCAGCGCTAATCCGGTAACTCCCAAGGCGCTGCCCACTTTCCGAACAGTGCCAGGTGAAGTGCTTATCCTGCCCTATGCTCAGGATCCATTCCATTTCCAGGACAAACAGAACCATCATAACCCTATTTTGGTGAGCTGAGAAAAAAGGACATTAGCAAAACATTAATATCTCACACAAGCATTTCTCCATCTCTTTTCTTTACCCTTCCTTCCTCTTCCCATAAAAGACATTTATGTTCTTTTCATACTATCCTATGTCTGTGCTATTTTCATGTATTCCTTAAAGATGCCAAAGTGAGCTCAGTGGAGTCAGAGACTTACTGAGGATCTGCAGGAAAAGGCCTGGCACATCATTGACCTAAACAGGGAAGAGGGAAAATGGATGGAACCCTGAGGCAAAATGAATCAGCCAAGCAGTGGGCACGAAATAGAATCAAATCTCAATTTCAAGATAAAATCCCCATTAAGTATGGGGTGTTTGGGCACCAGGAAAGCACACTCCAAAATGACAGAAAGCAACAAAGATAAGAAAAGAAGCCACCAGTCTTGCTCTCAGTGCTCAGTCCAATAACATTAACTTTCTATTACTCTAAGGAGAAAACAAACAGCAGGAGAGGTCTCCACCATCAGTCCCATGGCCATCCATTCCTGCTTTTGAGATTTCAGTATTTCCAACCTAAGGTATATGATTCTTTCTTTTTTACCTATTTTGAGATCCATACAGTGGAATCAACCTTTCTGTTTCTATTCTCACTATGAATAGTTGGAAGAAAACTGCATAGCTTTGGTTTAAACAATGCACTCATTTAACTGTCTGATTCTTGCAGGCAGCATCCAATTACTGAGTGAAAAACTGTAACTAGCTTTTTTATTCTGTGTATCATCTCATGTCACAGCAGAGCACTAATACTATTCATGCTGACTCTGGACACAGAGAATCACTCCATTTTGTAACATCATGCTTTTGGATTTCCTAATCTCATGCTTTGACTGAAAAGCTGGAAATTTACAGGCCAGGAGCAAACAAGCAATTTAGAAGCCAGGAGCAAAAAGGCAAATGGCAGCAGTGGCAACACACACAGAGGAAAGCCAAGATTAAATCCCCTGGTGAGGCAAACAGGACCCTAGGGAAGCTGTTCCTAACCAAGTTAGGAACAGTGGGACTATAGCTCCCACTGTCCGCAGTCAGCACAACTCTGGTCATGGGAATGATGGGAGCCAAAAGGCTCTGAGCAAACCAAGAACAATAGATTTAGCAAATTACCATTCAGATTATTCAGCTTTTGGGTATGTGACACACTAGTTTGCTTTTTTTAAAAAGTTCACAGAGTTCCTAGAAATGCTTCCATTCCTTTTTGTTTTAAGTTTAATATTCAGTATTTCCCCAAGAGCAGAGACCTAATGCATTTGTCAGAATTCTGGGCCTCCAGAAAGTGGTACATTCCGGACAGAGACTGAGCTAACATTTCCCATTGGAAGCAACGACACATGGAAGAAACTACAATATATTTAATTGCCTTACTCTAACAGGAATTCACTAGTGCTATTGTTTAAAATCCATTTGAAGGATGCAGAAAGGATGATTTTTCATGTCTGCCTGTTTTCCTCCAAAGTGGGAAAAAAAATGTGCCTCAAATCTGTCTAAAGCAGTGCTACTCAAAATGATGGAGTGATGGTCCCTGGACCCAGCGCTAGTTCCTGTGCCAGTGGCTGCCAGTCCCTGGCAAATTTCCAAGACAGAAACATCTATAGTCAGTAGGCAGAAATATGGTGCTGGTCCCTGACACATCGGAAAAAAAATGCTGTCCTCCCATATCAGATACCCTAAGAAGCATTGGTCTAGAGGAAACAGTTCCTTCATTTGGCTTATGATTCTAAAATTTTGCAATCATAGGAGACTTGCTTGTCATTATAAGCAAATTTCCATACAAGATACCATACTTGTTTTATAAACAAACTTCCACACAAGATACTAAAAAGCTGATGGTCTGGGTGATTTATGGTTCATTTAATGTCTACTTAATATGCTCTAAGTATACCCTTGTGCAAAGATAATGTTCTCCTTTAAAAACTGGTCTCATTTTAATTTAATTTAATTTTTTTTTTTTTTCACAACAGGAGCCAAGCCATTTCATAATCCATATCCCATCCCAGAGGATGAGAACAGAGAAAATT